>VXAY01004946.1:449853-518968 GCA_013399855.1 Oxyruncus cristatus
GGCGGCCGCGGGGCCCGGGCAGCGTCCCAGCGCGGAGCCCGGGAAAGGCGCATCCAGCTGAGGCAGCGCTCGGCTGATGCCTCAGCTGTGTCTCCTGGTGAAGGCGGCCGAAAATAAGGCAATTTATTAATTCAACAGAATTGGATGAAACGGAGGCAAAGCTGTCTCTCGGCAGCATCTTGGAGGGATCACGGGCTGTCAGTGTATCATTCCCGGAGCTGGGATACACCAGTTGGGAGAAAATTGGAACGCTGCAAAAGATCCTCTTTTGGTTGGGGTTTTGCAATTAAGATCTCGTGCTTCGCAGAGCTAGGCCAGGTGGTGCAATTTGAAAGTCCAGAAGTAGCTTAATCTGAGTTGCCCATAGTAAATAAATACAGAGTTAGCAGAGCACATCTCTCTCTTGACTGGGATGCTTCTTGGTGTTCAGTCTTGCTCAAGTGTACATGACTCTGTGCTGGACATTATACGCACCTAATGCAGAAAAGAACAGCTGTGCCTACTGGTGCTAGATTTCACTGTGGTGGTCATCATCTCAGTTTAACTGCCTCATTATGTGGTTTCCTGTAGGCAGCATGGGAATTGTTGGTCTGATTGTGCTTGAGGATACTCACCAGACCTTTTCTCTCTGCCCGTGCTGAACTTTGCAACATCTACCCTTTTTATGTATGTTTGATTCCTTGAGTAAGTCAAGGAAGCCTTGTGATAACTGATGTCACATGCATGTCTGTTTCACACGTTTTGTATTCCCGTGATCTCAGTGTCTCATCACACAGATCATCTGTCCACTAAAGCCACACGTTTAATCGATGGCAAGAGATGAACTAAATTTTATGATGGAAAACTCTTCAATTAAATAAATTCTTCCTTATTGTCCTTAAGTATGTACATACTGTAGAACATACTGTATGCATAGGTTGTGCCCCCCATACCTTACTGTGGTCTCCCAACAAGTTGGATTATTTTGTTAATGTACAGATATGTCTCCTTTTGGATAAAATTTTAGGACTGACATTTTCTTCAGACATTTTTTGTGTATTTGTATATTTGTATATTTTGTAGGTTAAGAGAGAAAGATATTTGGAAGATGGAAGGTAGGAAAGGACTGACAGTAGTAAGGTTGTACGTTTGCTTTCAGAATAGCTTTGATTGTTGGGTGTTTAATACTTGTAAGCCCTACATCTCATTGTGTAAGAAAAAATTACTGTGTTTAAAAACTCCAATCCTTAAACAAGTCTGTTATTGAAATCAAGTAGTATTCAATTAACTGAAGAAGTGTCAAGATCAGTATTCTTTTAATATTATCCTTTGCCACGTACAACGAAGCAGAAGAGCAAAAATGTGTATATGATGTCCTTATGAAGTCATGGATTATATATAATGCATGCTTTATGTTTAGCAAACATTGAAGAAATATAGGTAATACTGGAGAGCTTTTGACTAGTTCACATATTGAGAAAAGATGAGGAAAGGTTGATTTTTATCATCCCTTAAACTTATAGCTGGATTTCAAGGGCCTAGAGCTCTTTAGAATGCTTAGGTATATTTTTGGGGAAAGTAATACCAGTTTTAACCTTTTATTAAGGGAGGAGTTTTCAGTTGTTGAGTCTTTCAACTGCTGAATTTTGAACAGGGTGCATGATGGAAGAAATCTCAAAATCTCGTGCTCAACGTTGTTAAAGTTACTGATTGAGCTTAATTTTTTTCTATAAAATAGAATGCTCTGTCACTAGTTTTTTGAATAATTTATTATTCTAGATAGTTTTATTTTTTCATAATTGAAAATTATTTCTTGAGCATTTATACCATGTTAATAATTTAGGGGAATAAGTAGATTGAAAATGCTCTGTTTTAAATTTGGCAGAATTTACTGTTTGAAATATTGATCATAAAGGTTGGACATAGCTCCAGAGGATAGCATAATCCAAGATATTCAATCTCTTTTGCCTTTTTCAGATACTGTATTGGCTTTCAGGCATGTGAGAAGTCACCGTGGCCCCCAAAAACCAGTAGGTAAGTAGTAGAACAAAACTTTCCACCACTTGCTGGTCAGATTTTTGTCAGTTTTTGAGGTAGATTCATGTCCTTTGTTGCTTCAAGTATTCTAATAACCCCCCCCGATATTTAATTGCAAGAGTTTAATATCTTAAAAATTAATGTTAAGAAATGGGTGTTCACAGTATCAAACTAAAGAAGGTGTTGATTGTATTTTAAATATTAGAAATAACAGTTTTTGTGACTGTAAGGTGTTTCTCCTCCAAGGGCTGATTCAAGGGGCATCCAGTTGTATTTGTTCACTAGCATAAAAATACTACATTGAGAGATGGGGAAGAAAACAAGGATATTAAAGTTAAAATATGGGTTTCACAGGTGTCCTGATCTTCACTGTTAGTGTAAAAGATTCTTTGAGTATACATGGTTTAATTTTTAACTTAAAGAAAAAAAGCTTTTTCTATAACCTCCTAGTTTGCAGTAGATCAAAATGTGAACAGGGTGTTCATCAATGTTACAAAGAGATACAATTATTAGAATCATCTTGTGTGGTTCACTGGCCAGCCTCCATTTAATCATTTGACATAAAATTGATTGGCATTGATAAAACATGATAACTGTTATTTTTGTTTCAGGAAAAAAATCATAAATTCAGTATGGCACCTATTTTGGATTGGAAGAAGCTTATGAAAGTTGATCCAGATAGTCTGCCTCGTCAAGAGGAACTAGCGGACAGATTACTGGAGACCATGTCCAAGGTACTCAAGAGAAAACATAAAGATTTTATTATACATTCTTCTCTGAATTATCTCTGTTCCTTCGTGTACATGAAAGATTTATTTTGTGGATTTCATAGATATTAGTATAAAAACACTGTTGTCTCTTTCCTTAGGTTGATGGGAAAGACTTAAAAACTGAAACTCCAGAAAAACTGATACACCTTTTTAGAATTACTCAGTCTCTTTTGAAGGTTTGTGTTAATCCTCAGTTTCTACTATGCTGCAGATGCATTTATTTATTTTTTTGGTTAAGTGAAAGTATCATTATTCTTTTTTTTTCCCTGAAAACACTGGTTACTCTAAGGTAATTTATATGCTAAATGTGTGCTAGCACCAGAGTACCTGCATGTAGCTGTAGGCATTTAGTAGTGGGAAGTGAAGGAAATTGGACTAACATAGATGCCATAGATTCCATTATATAGATGGAAAATGCAAGCACATTTCTCAAAAATTGGTTAGATGTTGTAGAGTTATTTGTAATGATTTTAATTTAATAGAACTTTTTGTGGGACATTGAAGTTATAGAGCAAATAAAATTATCATCATGATTGAACAAACACCATAATTCTAAACCTTATCCTATAAATCTGTCATACATTCTTGTATTTATTCATAGATGTACTGAAAGGAAGAAGTAACAGCAGCATAGGGTAGCACATTGGTTTTACTGTTTTTAATTCTCAGCAGTATAAATGTTTTGAATGTAGAATAAATTACTCAAGAAGATACTTTAACAATCTGAACTTCTTAATTGTCTGCATAAGGAAAAATGGGAGTAATTTGATTTGTTTAAAGAGAGAAATTTTATGTTCTATTGTAATTATTGTCATCATTTTAAATATGAGATGTACAGAACAATATCAATTTTTGTTAGTAGTAAATATTTTTTCTTTGCTTACTGTACTTCTTTTCTCAGATGAAAACTCAAGAGGTAGAACTGGCACTAGAAGAAGTTGAAAAAGCCGGGGAAGAGCAAGCCAAATGTGGTAAATAAGCTTTAATATGCTGCTCCTAAATGATTTGTTAAATGTATCTTTTAGTATCGTTGTTGTTGGGGGTTTTTTGTGTTTTTTTTTTGTTTGTTTGTTTGGTCGGTTGGTTGTGGGTTTTTTTTGTTTTGTTTGTTTGTTTTTTGTTTTGTTTGTTTTGGTGGGTTTTTTGTTGTTTTGGGGTTTCATGGGGGTTTTTGGTGCCTTTTTCCTTAATTTTAGGAAACTGGACAAAATACCAACTGCTCTGAAGTCAATTTCTTCAATGAAGCCGATTTTGTAAAGACTAAGGTTAACCACTGTTGTTTTATGTGCTTTCTACCTTGTTGGATAATTCACTGAATCTGTTCTATTTTAACAGAAAATAATTTTAAAACAAAGATGATGAAACTTCAAAGTGAATTAGAGGTATGTTTTAAAATTTTGTTAGTTTATAGAGTGCTCTTTGGTGAGGTTTTTAAATGAGTTTTTTTAGACTAGTATTTTAATCTTGTAAAGAGATGAAATAGCCCTACACTTTAGCAAATACTATTAATGGGTTTTTGAATATTCACCTGTCTTGTGTGAGTAATTACTTATATTTTTTAAAGTTGAATAAATCCCATTTATAGTAGCATTACCATCTGCCTTGTTTTTTCATTTTTTTTCTGTTTTGAATATCTGTACTGTGTTTATAATGTTATTTTAATGCTCATAAGAAGGCACAAAGATCTGCTGGTGGTCGTGATACTCGTTTTTTGCGTGATGAGATACGCCAACTGGAAAAACAGTTAGAACAAAAAGAGAGACAGGTAGCAGATTTGGAAGAAGAGCTGGAAAAAGAGAAGAAAGTGAATGAACAGGTAAGAAGGACTTCAGCTTAACATCTCTAAAAGCTGTTCTGTCAAGTATTTTGTAAAGTTGATGTTCTGAAAAGAGCCTCTGAAATTTAAGAAAAAAACGCTGATGAAATAAGACTGCTGTGCATTCCTTTTCTTTGTTGTTTCTGGAGTTCTTTGTTGTGTTTAATGATACATGTAAAGGTTTTCCATCTTGTAGCTTGCTCTTCGAATTGAAGATGCCGAAAATGAAAACATCAGATTCAGGAGAGAGGTTAGCAAGAAATTATTGCCAATTTACTGTATTTTTAACTTTATTTATAGGTGTATTACTATCTTTCTGTCTTTATAGTTTTTGGTGTGGTGTGATGTTTAATTCTGTTTTAGGACATTTCCTGGTTACTGGTACAAAGAGAAATTTAACTAAATTTAATAAATATGTACTATGTGTGCTCCAATGAAAGTTAATTGGAGGTAGGAGGTGTCTACATTGGAATTTTCATAGTCATACTGTGCATTACTTCGGTCTGGATTTCATGTTTTGAGTTTTTAGTATTTTTCTTAAATACTGTTGCCAAGCAGACTTGTTTAATTATTGTCCTGGCGTAAAACCTTGGGAATCATTTGTCAAAATACCCCTTTACCTATGTGTGTGTATATATGTACATGCATGCACGGGTATATAGAAAGCCATTTTATTTTGTCTCTGTGTTGGTTAATATTTAGTCTTCCTAAAGCAAAGCTAGTTTCTAATATTTTTCATGCTTTGTTCTCTTGGTCTTGTTTTCTCCTTTTTAATATGAAGAAAAAGCGCATAAAGAAAAAGGTGAGGCTTCTAAGTCTTTTTAAAAGCAGACTGTAGCAATTTGAATGGGTTTTGTGTTAGCTTGCTAGAAATGCAATGACTTTGTCTTCAACTCTTAGAAAGAGCATTAAGTTTGGATTACTTTTTATGCAGAATGAACAATTACGTCAGGATGTAGTTGACTATCAGAGGCAAATAGATTCTCAAAAAGAAACAATTCCATTACGAAGAGGAGAGGGCTCTGATTACAGATCACAGTTGTCCAAAAGAAGCTCTGAGCTTGTCCAGTATTTGGATGAAATTCAGGTAAGAATCTGTGCATGCTACTGAGTTTCTATTAGACTTTTACTGACAGTATTTTTCATGACAGTGTGTCAATTTACAGATCGAGTCACATGGAGTAAGGGAATTCATAAAGTAGTTGGGTTCTGTCATGTATATACTCTGCATCTATGAATCTGGCAGAGGTCATGCAGTCACTGACAAGGGGAGATGTGTCTTTTATTTGCTGTTAAGATTTGTTGAAATTGATGACCTAGAGGTGAAATACTCTCTTCTGTGCTAATTTCATGTAAGACTTTCAAGTTCTCATTCAGGTATTAAGATGGGCACTTTTTAAAAGTAGCTTTTTCTTTAATTTTTCAGAGTTTGACTGAAGCTAATGAGAAGTTAGACATTCAAAACCAAGAAATGAGGAAAAATCTTGAGGAATCAGTGCAAGAAATGGAAAAGATGACTGATGAATATAACAAAATGAAAGTAATTGTGCAACAATCTGATATTATTATGGATCAGTTACGAAAAGAGAAAGATCAGTACAAATTTCAAGTAAGAGCTGATTTATTATTTGATGTATTTGTTTTAGGTTTATACTGTGTTTTCATATTTCAGCTTAACTTAACATCCAGTTAAAAACACCCACTCCTCTGAAATAATGCTCTTTAAAAGTAGTGTGATTTTGAATCTGATGCAGATTTTAAAACACAAAAGATCACAAGCATTTTTTTGTACAAAATGTTGAGTCATACACTGTTCTTCAGAGTCATTCCCTTACTGCTATATGCTAATCTGTTAAATTTTACATACTCGATGTAGTGTGTTTGTACACATACAATGGTTAAGCCCAAACATTTTTGTGATAAGATGTTCATCCAAATGTCACGTCTAGGTTCAGGACCTTTCAGACCAGCTGAAAGCAAAGAATGAGGAAGATGATCCACTCATGGCAGCTGTAAATGCAAAAGTTGAAGAATGGAAGGTATTTTTTAATACTTCTCTTTATGATTTTTAGGAATTAATTCAAGGGTTCTGATGGTATTTTGTCTTCTTTTCAGAAAATCTTAGCTTCAAAAGATGATGAAATTCTAGAGTATCAGCAAATGTTGTTCAGCTTAGAAGAGAAAATGAAAATGGTTCAACTTGATGTTGACAGAAACAGCGTACTGGCCCTTCAGCAGGTACAGTCCATCTGAGAAATTGCATACACAGAAATCACCATTCACTAAACATGCAAATACCAAACGCATATTTAGTCTTTCATAGTTTGCAAATGCCAAAACTTCTATTATTTATGTTTGAGAATTATGAGACAGGTCGATTCATTCCACTGCAGAGTTAGCTGAACAGGCAATGTACAAAGCAAACTTCTCTGTATGTATGTATGAACTGAACCGTTAGTAGTTGGTTCTGTTACTCTCATCTTTTTTAACTATTATGTAATTTTTCTAAAATACAGCTTAGTTTCTGTCCTAAATTTGCTGGTTAAGGAAGAGTCTTACCTATTGCTTAATTTTCTGTGTTCATTTATCTTATACCCTGAGATTATCTGGGTTGGTTAGAACATGGTGCTAATAACATCAAGGTTGTGTGTTTGATCTATGTATGGGCCATTTACTTAAGACTTGGACTCAATGATCCCTTCCAACTCAGAGTATTGTGTGATACCTTGACCTAATGCCATACTATTGAATCTGTGTTTCAGTCTATGATAGAGCCACCTGAATATGAGTATCTCTCACATTCATGCAAGATTACGTAGTTCTTTGTAGTTCTGGAAGTCCCCACTGTCTTGAAAACCATATAAACCCCAAAATAATGAGGCCCATTAGGAACCTTGAAATATTCATTATGAATAGCACAACCTGTGATTCCAGGATAATTTCCTGCCTTGCTTCAAGTTTTTTAAATAAATGTCTAATGACATTTGTGTTACATTTTGGGTTCTTGTAGACTGAGCAAGGTGATTAGATATATTTATTCAGCCATCCAAAGATAGCTTCTCAAGAGAAAGAAACCTAAATGACAAATCAACCTTAGATGATCAGAAGAGGAAGGCAGCTGAAAGTTACCTGGGTAGGCAGTTGTAGAGTTTGGTTTTAGCTGACTAGATGACTGCAGAGGTTGTTTTTTTGGGTAACGGTCATCAGCATGACATTCTGAACTGTTTTGTGGAAACAAACATGTTTTATAAGCAGACACTTAAAAATAAATCAAGGCACTGCTCTGTGTTTTTACTCAAATGGACTGAGCTTGCTGTCATTCAGTATACCTTTATACTCTAAAGACTGTGTTTAGCTCTTTACAACTTTGCTAAACGCTCTACCTTTAGATTTGAAGTGTGGTTATTTATCCTCTAAGAAAGCTTTAGATCTTCTTTTTCAGAACATTAGTATGAAGAAAGGACAGCAATCTTTAGATTTTTACATTTTCATTATTATTACTGCCTGTAACTTTTTTTCAAGCCTCTTTTTTATCTTTCTCCACTTCTTTTATTCATGACAGAAAAAAATAACATTAAGCTTTCACACAGAAATAGTGTAGTATGAATAGAAGTCACTTTCACAGTCTCTATGTACTCATGAATGTATATGTATGCGAAACAACGTGTGATGCATTTTTAAAAGTTAGATTACTTGCTGACAGGCAGACTGCAATTCACATGTTGTGTATGATGGATTGTTAGTCCTCACAGTCTTGAACTTGTATCTCTCAGTTCCCAAAGGCAGTTTTTTGCGAGAAAGCTGTAAGGAACCTGTATCATCTGAAACTTTTCATCTAACATAGACAAAATTTGAGAGTACTGTTTCCATTTAAAATCGTTATACTAAAGTGCTTGTTTTTTTAATTGTGTGTTTGATTGCTTTATTTTTACTTTTTCTTTTATTTTTCCTGCTTTGCGTTTATATACCAAACTTCTAGATAATATCTGAACTCTCTGTTGTAAGTATAGTATATTCGATGTTCTACAAATTGTTTTGTATTAGCTACATGTAATTTCTTCATTTACTGTGCGGTGTTCTGTATTGGTAGTTTGCCTGTCGGAAAAGAAGGATGCTTTAATGGAGTTTCTGTTTTTTTCATGTGTAGGGTGTGCAAGAGCGAGATGCTCAGATCAGATTGCTTACTGAGCAAGTTGAACAGTACACCAAAGAAATGGAAAAAAATGCATTCGTTATTGAGAAATTAAAAAATGATCTCCAAAAAGATAAAGGTAACATGACTATTTTATATTAATGTCTGTGGAAGGGAAAATAAGAAACCACAAACTTATTGTGCATTCTTTATTCTCAAGAAATACAGGAAAAAAAACAATTGCAGTGTTTGAATAATTTTAGTCTCTGTTTTTTTTTTCTTAATTTTCTGTTATTAAACTTTAATGAAGAATTTATCCACACTACCTCAGTGGGTTTTATGTGTAATAAAACTATACCTCTATACCTGGTCTGTAAAAGTTAGAGCATAACATATAAGATGTCAGCTCCATCTGGAATTGAAAATAAGTAATAGCATGCAATTCCGGATAAATTCCGATATCCCTTACATGCACTTACTTATGATAAATATTGTTTGAAGAAACAATGAGGGGAAACAAAACCAACCTCTCACATGTACTCTCTTGTAATTCCCTAATTAAAAAGAGCAGAAAGTGAAGATGTCCTTTTTAATGTTTTCTGAAGTGTTTCTGTCTTGCTTAATGGCAGATAGCAAGAATTCCTACTTGAATTGTAAACATACCAAAATTTTTCTTTCCAGGTCACTCATCTCTTGCTCAGCAGAATCACAGTGAGGATATGCAAGAAAAGTTAAAAAGACTCGAAGAGAGGACTGTGGAGGCTGAGAAATCAGCAGAATTAGCAGAAGCAGATGCTAGAGAAAAGGACAAAGAGCTTGTAGAGACTTTGAAACGAATGAGAGACTATGAACTGGTAAACTCAGAGTGGATAGGGTATTTAATCATATTTTAGGAGATCATTTTGTCCTTCCCAAACCTTCCCTTCCGTCTTTGTCCATTGAATAGCAACTGAACGCTTAAGATATGATTCTTCAAAGAATCATGGAGTAAGAGAGCTCACTTAAAATGTGCAGACTCCTCTGTAGTCAAAGACAGATTTGTAGGATCTGCTTTTTATTCAGTAACTTTTTTCAATAAGCATAGTGCAGAGGAGTGGTACAAGTTGAAAAATATTTTTTCGTATCTGTGTAATGAAGAAAGAAACTTCCATGATTTATTTTAGTAAGTCTTCGTGGGTTGTTTTGTTTTTACTTCCCATTTGGGGTTTTTACAGGGAATATATGGTTTGGAAGAAGCTGTTGCTGAAATCAAAGATTTAAAAAAGCAAGTCAAAATACGAGAACATGAGATTGAATCGTTAATTAAGGAAGTCAATAAACTTGAACTTAAAATAAATGACTTTCTTGATGAAAATGAAGAACTCAGAGAGCGCTTAGGTATGCTGCATCTGTACATTTTCAATTATTTGTTGTGTAAGAATTGAAATAAGATTTTATAATGAATTTTACTATACCAAGTCACTGGAAATAATTCAGTATATTCTGCTAGTATTTGCAAGTAGTTTTAATTAGGGCAAACTGCATGAATAAACATGGCTTACAGGTTTCTTTGACTGAAGATAGTAGTTTCTCTGCTGTTTTTTGGTTTTGATTCCTCTTTGACCACACACTGCTTAATAAACTTCATCATATGGTATTTGGAAACCTTAACATACTGAAGTTGTAATGCTAGATGGAAAAACACAGAGAAAACTTCAGACAGACTTATTTTTAAATAGAATAATTTAAATGTAAAGTTAATTTTAGGTGACATTTTATTGCGTTTTGAGTTCTGACTAACTGAAGTAAAATTAAGCTTTCTTCTGTTGTTATTACATGGAGTATGTGTGCATATGTTATCTAGATAGTTACATATTTTTATAGGTAGTTGTAGTATGTTCAGCTATCAACAAATTATTTTCTTAATTCCACTTGTCTAATTATGTTCTTATTTAAATTAACTGCATTAACTAACATTAATGTTCCTCCATAATGAATAACTGTACATCATATACTGTGATTTAGGTCTTGAGCCAAAGACAATGATTGATTTAAGTGAATTCAGAAACAACAAAGCACTGAAGCAGCAGCAATATAGAGCTGAAAACCAGATTCTTTTGCAAGAGGTAAGTGATAAATTTTATTTTTGCATAAGAGCTACATAATAAAAATGCATTTGAACAAAGTGAGATACTAAGCTGTGAATAATAATATGCAGATTGAAAGACTAGAAGAGGAAAGAATTGAACTGAAAAAACAAATTCGTAAGTTGGCTCAGGAGAAAGGAAGAAGAGTTGCAACAGTAGGTAGGATGTTTTTATTATAAATTGTCCTTTGAAAAAGATGCTACCTGTACTTATTAATGTAGCTATTTTGTTTAAATTAAAATTAGCTCATTTGTTTAAATTAAAAGGCTAAATGCATTTTATTGAATCTGTAGGAAGAGGTGAGTGGTTTTAGTTTTCCTAGTCTTACAGCCCAGTATCTTCTTCAGTTGTGATGACTTGTAATGTGTCACTGAGACTTGTGTCATTGCCGTGTAGTTCTTGGATGCAGGATTGTCTCTGTAAAATTTCCAGTAATGTACTTAACATATATGTTTCAAAAATCCTAACATTTCAATTCTGTGCCACTAAGGGTAGCATAATTTGCTCAGATCGAAAGGTTTACAGCTTCTCACTTTGCAAATAGAAAACTAAGTGGAATATATTCCTTTGCTTGGAGACCAATTAAATTTTCATAATAATTTATTACTTTTACATCTACGTGCAATTAGGATTGGAGGCTGATGATATGCAGGTGAATGATAGCTTTACTGAAGAGAAGGGAATGAATAAAAGGAAGTTGGATTTCCTGACTGGACATGACATTACTGAAATAAAAGCGAAGGTAGGCCCATAAAGCAGGTTCATAAACATTTATTGTATTTCTCTTTCAAAAATTAAAAAAACCCTATTTTTTAAATATCTGTTCAAGTATTTATTAAGCTGCTTTTATTAACTGCTTTTAAAAATTCAAAAATTAATAATTTATATTATTTTTAGAAGACTAGTGAATGTTGTATATTTTGTTTGTGAATGCAGCCTAGCAGCTCATGTAAAGTGGAAATGTGAAACAGACTTGCAGACAGAGTAGCCCCAGCTGAACATCTGAAGTCAGAGAAAAATATAGCTGAAAATAACAAGGCAGTGGGAAATCTACCTAGAAGAACTTCTGACATACATGAGAATTCAGATCACTTGGAAAAAATCAGAAATACTTTTTTGGTTCATTTAGGTTCAAAACATGTGATAGAGTGGCAACTAATTAATCACAAGTGTAATTCTGAAGCTCTTAGTATTTTCATATTACCAGAGCTACAAATTGCACAGTCTCACAGACTTTTTGGACTTATGGTACCATACCGCTATTCCAGCTGCTGCATGACCCAAGAATACGTTTCCCTATGGCCAGAGAGTGCTGTATGGGGATACACCTTGGGTCATTCTTCCAGTGAATCCGTTTCTGTTGCCATTTCAGGCAAGAAATCCATATGTGCACTGGCAAACTTTCATGAATGCATACTCCAAATATGAAAAAGTCTGAAACTAAAATATTGAATTGCTAAAATTAGATTCTGTGTATTTTTGGTCTGAGGGAAACCGTCTAATAATGTGATGAGAAAACCTGTTTTCAATGCATAAATTAAGGAGAAGGTCTTTCCTATCTTTAACAAAATGTTTTGAAACTGATTCCATTTCTGTTGAGGCTGTTGAACTGTGTGACTGATCAATGGAAAGAATATGCTTGTACACATCAGACTTTTTTCAGCTGTACAGGTTTTCCATGCTATAGTACTATGCTTTGCTGATGTGGTTTCTTTAAAAATAGCGTCAGCCAAGCCATGAAATTAATAATGCCTACTAATTGCATTTTCAGTGGAAAAAAGTGTTGTTTTTTTTAATATATGTTTTGGAAACTACTCTTGGAAATACTTTCTTTTCATTTGTATATGTGTAAATGGAGGTAGAATCCTATACTAATAACCTATTGCTGGGTTTTTTTAGAATGAACAGATATCCAGAGATTTGTTGGCTAAGAGTATGCTAAATAGTTAAAAAGAATTGCAGAAGCCAGGCAGTGCAGGTAGCATAGGCTTGTAAAAAAACCACAAACCAACAAACAACTAAACAGGATAAATATTTTATGTAGAGTTTATTTATGGTTTAAATATTTTTTTCCTGCTGATTTTATTGCTGTGAAGATGAGCCTATTTCTTTGATTGTTGATTTTCATATAGCACCTTATTTTGGTTTACATACTGTGTAATTTCACTATAGAGCGTATATGGATTAACAGTATTTTCAAGCATTTATTCTTATTTAACCACAGTCTTAGTGAAAATTCCAATACTAAAATTCCTAAATTACAGTTTTTGAGTATTTGGTTGGGTTTTTTTTAGAATGAATATCTTGCAACTGAATTAAGTGAGAGAGAGAGAGATTTGGAGAAGAACAGGACTGTAATAGCCAGATTTCAATCTAAATGTAAGTTGCAACCTGGTTTAAAACTAAGGAATATTATCAGATACCTGTAGTTTGCTTATTTAGTTGTTCTGATTCCATAATTTTAACCATAAATTTCTGGCTTTTAGAAAAATGATTGTGTTTATGTTAATGTTTATCTTTGTGTGTGTATATGTACATATATAGTGTTGCTGAATTAGCGATACTACATGACACACAGTTTATTCACACTAAATTCATTAAAATGGGCTCTCATGTTTTTCCTTCTTGATTCAGACCTAATAAGGGTTTTAAGTCTGTGAATAATCCCAGAATTTACTTGTGTAATTGTAGAGCTTTTCTGGCTCAAAGACAATGTTGGGGAATTAAACCAACTTGCTGCTTACTTATATATGTATGTTAGCTGAAGTGTACTGCTTGGAAACTCAGAAATAAAAATAATGCAGATTTTTCTGGACAGGAATCTTACTTTTTCCCAGAGAATGTGAATTCTTAAAATTCTTTTTGACTTTTCAAAATAGACTTGGTGAAACAGATTTTGCAGTTCATTCCTGGTTTTCAAGACATTTAAGCATATTGTTTGGATGCAGAGAATGCCCCGGAAGGTTTGTTGGGTTTTATTCAAGTTTTCAGTCTTCTTGCTCTGTGCTAGAAGCTGGAATTCCATTGAGAAACTACTGGCAGTCGGCAAATTGTATGCCCTGAGTGTCTTTGATAGCCACATAATTTAAATGCTTGTTTTTCTCAGTCTGCAGAAGGAATTCAGTCAATTCCTATATACTCCATTGTTACACCCAAACATTTCCAAGATAGCCATGTTTCTGGATTTGTTAAAGTCTGATAGGTTACTAGAGAAGTTTAAAAAGTGGAAGGAAACACTGAAGACTGGAAGGTTCAATAAATTCAATTGTATTCCCATGAAGTGTTTAATTATTTTTGTGTTAGTATTTCACCAGTAAAATACACTGTCCAGATATTCCTAGCAGCTCTGCTTTTAATTTCCTAATTGGTTATGTCTATGTATGCATAATATGAACATTCTTTTGATTTATCAAATCAACAAGTATCATGATGAAGTGCCCTAGGAAACCTTAACTCATTTTTCCTGTGCTTTTAAACACATTTACAACTTTTAATGCAGTAAAAGAGTTATCAGAAGAGAATAAGCAACTTGAACAAGGAATGAAAGAAATATTGCAGGCTCTCAAGGAAATGCAGAAGGATTCTAGTATGAAGGGAGGAGAAACAGCCTTAATAATCCCTAGTCTGGATCGTTTAGTTCATGTAAGTTTGCTTTCTAAAGTATTATTTAGCTTTATAGAATTTACAGGGTATTCTTTTCCTTCTCAGTTACTGGGTTATTGTATAATTTAATAGTAGTTTCCTTGTATATATGCTTTCATAGTTGCAAGTAAGAGTAGAGAGTGTGATTCCTCTTTAACAATGTAAATTAAAAATATAAAGGAGAAATTGCCAATAAAATGTAAAAAAAAAAACTAACTTCAGCTGAATAGTATAAAACTATCTGATGTCAAATTTATTGTGCCAGTGATAAAGATTAGGTAAAAGTTTATTTGCATGTCTTTTATCACTATGGGACCTGCAGGAAATGTTTTTTAAAAATTCTTTATTCCAACATCTTTCCAAAAATTATGGTTTTTACAGGAAAGTTTAACCATTTAAGTCACAGTATATGGCAAATATACCATCAGGAAACTGATAAGTAGATTTTAGAATGTTAAAATGTCATCCTTTTTTCCAATTTCGTGTAGTCTAAACTTGAGGGCTCCAGTTTATTATGAAAACATTAAAGCTTTTCTTCACTTCTTCTCTGTTCCATTAATTAAATGTTTACTGCATTAGGCAATGGAGTCAAAGAATTCAGAGGGAGTCTTTGATGCTAGTGTGCACTTGAAAGCTCAGGTTGACCAGCTTACAGGACGAAATGAGGAATTAAGACAGGAGCTAAAAGAGACTCAGAAGGAGGCAACAAGTTTGTCTAATCAGTTGGCAAATGCAAATGAAAAGGTAAATATTTTATTTTAGATAATTTATATTGTACTTCAGAAGTGGCTGTTCTGATGATTTAGAACCACACGATCTGTAAGATTCTGAAGTTAGCCTATGTAAAGAGTGTAATTGTACAAATCTTACTGAAATTTATGTATTTGAGCTATCAATTCATCCATTTTAAGTTCAGATATTGCTCTTCTTAATGTTACTATATCCTTGGAATATTCTATCAAATACTGTAAAATAGTGTTTTATGTACTATTAGAGAACCAGGGAACTTTTAAGTTGAATGAAAAGGCAAAGATTTGTTTAGAATGAGCTGTCAAATAACCACTACAAGAATTGTTTCCAAAAGTTAATCTCATTAAAGGAGTAGAAATGCACTGTGTTTTAAACAATTTGTAATAAAACTGTGGTGATATTTTTAGTTGCCCTGATTGCTGGAGTAATTTGATAAATTTGGGTAAAGATATTATGCATTTAATTATTTATGGAATCACAGCATTTTCAAAAGGCTATTTTAGGAGTTTTAGAGTGCTTTAGAATATAAGTGGAAATTTATTAGGTTGCTAATAAAAACTGATGTAGCACAGGGAAGCAATATATTTTCCATTTTTTTAATTGAATAGCAAGAGCTACTTTATGGGTTTTTATCCTTTCTTTAGATTGCACAGCTGAAAAATGAGATTTGCTTACGGCATCAGTCAGAAGGTCCCAATATTGTCTTCCAAACAGTGAATCTTCCAGAAGGAATGGTTCCTTCAAGTGTTAATACAATTAATTCTCTGAACGAATATTTAATACGTCTTGTACAGGTAACTCATATATTTCTTGATATCAAGAATATTTATAACTAGCTAAATTCCTCCAAAATCTGTCATCTGTTACCATGTCGTGTATGGATATGAAAGAACTCTCCAGATTTATTTTGATGTTCTAACATCCAGTAAATTCTTTGGGCTATTCTGTTATTTTAAAGCTGTATGCATTTGTTGTGCTGTAAACCTAAAAGATAATAGTTAATTAAATATTTGACGGCAAATCAGATTTTTTGGTTTAAATCTGAATTTTGATCTAAATATTTGCACTCTTCCTTCTACTTCTGCGGTTGCACTCTTTCTATGAAAAATTCTCTCTGACTGCTGAATTCCACACCTGAGTCTGCATGTACAAATCCTACTGGAACAGTTTTTTCCTATAGAGCAAAGGTCTCTATTAATTTGCCATATGAATTTTCATTCCATTATTTGTCAAAGCAGCAATTGTAAAAAGAAGCATAAATTCACTGAAACAGAAGCCATTGATTTCCGTGGGAAGCATAGAAGACAGGTACATTATAATGAAGAATTGACTCATTCAGAGTAGAAGTAAAAAAAAAGCTACCTTCCTATTATTATTAATTTTATTTTTTTTTTTTGCTGTCTCTGATCACTTTTTTCTTCATTAGAGAATATTTTTTCAACTCGATATGCCCATTATGCCCATAAAGTGGAAGAATATTTGGGAACATGGGAAAAAAATGTTGTTTTCCAGTTAGACATTCAGTTAGTATTCTTTGTGGGCTAGCAACAGGTCATTATGTTTTGAATTTCAGGGGCTGTAAGCCACAGTGCAGTTGTGCACTATTTCACACCTATTAATAGGAATACCAAAGCTCATGGTACTTTTTTCATCTGTTGCTTCTAAAGAAAATACACATTTCATATCTTTAGTTCACATTGTTCATGACAGAAGCATCTATCATGAAAGCACAAAGGACTAGCATTTTGATGAAATTAATAATTTCATGTTTAAAACCTACATTGATAATCTATTTTTTTTACTTGGAAATTTATAGGAACTGGAAAACAAAGAAAAGTTACTTAAACAGTTAGAAGATGCAGTAGAGGACTATAAGAGAAAATTTGCAGTAATTCGTCATCAACAAGGCTTGTTGTATAAAGAATATCAAAGGTATTGTTCTCTTTTCTGGATTATGAAAGCTCAATTATCTGAATAATTAGCAATTTTGAAATAAGATTTTCCACTGTGTTGAAGTAGTTCTTTGGTTGAAGTGATAAATGCTGCTGGTTTTGGATACGGACTCTATATATTTTCTTTAGTCTTGTAAAGATTCAGAAAACTACAAAACCATTTTCACTGAACTCTTCTGATGTTGCATATTTTATCGTGAGGATTTCATTGCACTTTCTGTGTCTGATATCTTGCATTTTATTAGAACCTGGTATGGTGGACTTTTCAGTCTCATTTGCTTTCAAGTGTGGGTTCTAACAGTTTTTCTGAGGGGGAAAAAAAACACCTGTTATCCAAATACAGTCAGAGATCTCTGAAAATTTCGGGTTGTCAGGACTTTGTGGTTGGTTTTCTTTCAGACTCTTATTTCCTTTTTATGCTTCAGTGAATCTAAATTCTATAAAATTCTTCTCAATGTCAAAAAAAAAAAAAGGATTTTCATCTGTTAGGAGCACAAGGATGAAAATGGTGATTTAGATTTTTCAATTAACAAACTGTTAGTTGAATCTTCTGTGTCTTTGGATTGGAATATAACTATCACTGGATGGCTTTTGGAATGTGGGTGTTTAATCTTCTGGAGACTTTTGTTTGTTCATTGAATCAGTTAAGATTCCCAGATGATGTTATCTCTGTTCAAGGCATTAAAGCTATAGCATTTTTATTGAAGGCTGTAATAAACTGCCTCCTTTACTCCTAGATTAGGTATCTCCAATGACAGGGATAAGATGATAATTCAAGGATACTACTCTAAAACTATTACAGATTGAAGGTACGGGATGAGATTCTTCAACTTGGCATCCCATAGAGTCACTTTGAAAGATTTTTTTCTTCTCCTTCATTTTATTCTATTATGGAAGAAACTAAGATATCTTCTTTAAAGAGAAAATACTGCTTCTGCAATATCCTTGATTAGTTTTTTAGACTAGCGTAAGTTATACCATACAGTCTCTAGAAGCTTGTTTATTAGATTCGTATGAACAGTTCATAGTCTTTCTTGTTTCCAAATAAATAAATAAAAATGGATAGAGGAGAGAAGTTTGGGCCAAAGTGAAGCCGTTTTTAACTGAAATAACAAAACAAGGGTGGGAAGTTATGTCCTTCATGCATCTGAAATAAAATGAATGTAATAGAGGGAAAGATTGGCAGGCAAAAAAGAAGGACGGTAAGGCATCTCTTTCTCTGCATTATAATACACATTTGAAGGAGAAGTAGAACACTGAAGAATTATTTTCATCACTAAACCAGCTGCAGTCTAAACAAAGGAGATAGTTTTTTAGTAATCCATCTACAATTTATAATGTGTTTTTCAAATTACTTTACTGCTCAAAGTACTTTGGTTTGCAATATTTCAAGGTTGCTGTTAAAGTTACAGTGTTAAAAATCATCAAGTTTTGCATCATAATAAATGAAAATTCACTACTGTTTTAGTCAAAAGGAAAGCTGGCAGAAAGAATCAGAAGATATTAAAGAGGAAATGAAGAAACTAGAAGAGCAAAAAGAACAGGATGCTACAAAAATAAAGGCATATTCTGTAAGTAATTCTGTTGCTTTCATTTTTCAGAAAGATTTTAGAACATAGAGCAGAGGTTTTAATACAAAACCATAATTTTTTAGATGGGGAAAATGTTGCAGGGAAAAATGACTCAATTCGAATCAAATCAGGAGGTTTCTGATTAACTAGTGGAATGTAAATAGCTAGCAATCAGTGAACTATGCATTCAGAATCAGTGTCAACAGTACAAAGGTAAATCACAATATTAACACACATACAAAATCTCTATGCACCAATCAGGAATTAATCCCTAGTATTCTTCAACCCACACGTCCACTTGGCCTCTTCAGGTTGCCAGGACACACGCCTTTTCCTGAGAGTGCAGTTCCCTGCTTACACACACCTCCTGTGTGTGCTCCAGGGTGCTGAGCACATGTGGGGCTGCTCTGGTGTTAGGTGTGCCTGTTGGCCTTTCTGCAGTGTGCTGATCCATGCACGGGTGAGAAATCACCCCAAGAGGTCACATCACACACCCGGGGTATCTTGTTCTGCATTTCTGGAGGCACAGGAAGAGATTGTAGCAGAATTAAGGTATTTCTGGCATTTGCTTTTTACATGGTTTTAAAATGTAACAGAGTTCAATGATGTTAACAGTGCTATAAAAGTATTGCTGAGATCTTTTAAGAAATTACCATTTCCCAATAGCTTTTATTTCCAGAGACATATCTATCCAAACATAAGCAATGCGTACTACTATTTAGCATTATGTTTTGTTAGTATGTAATTTCGTTTAGAATTAGGGTAACATTTTCAGATTAAACATTTCTCTGAAATTAATTCACTGTAAGTGATCAATGATAGTGTGATGCTTGCTTATGAAAGCTTAAGAAAAACAGGCTTCTTGATCAGAAAAGCATCAGACTTCTAGGGCTCTGGGGTTTTTTTTCTAGCTACCTGTTTATTCTTGTTTCTTAAGCTTATAGGAATCTGGGAATTTACAGCTCCAATTTCTACTACCTGTCTCCTTGGCCAGCTGATGTGTGTGACAGCAAAACTAAAGCTTACATGGCACCTGTGACCTAAGTTACCATAGTTTCCTCTCCCCACCACTACCCCTCCTCGAATTTATACACGCATACAAACGTGTGTGCACACATGCGTTTCTCTAAGAGGGATCCTGTGGTTACTTTGCAAATTTTATGCGTTTGGTCTTCAAAGTAGGAGGTTGTTAGTGTTTGTTTGGAACCACAGGACTTCTGTTTTGTTTAGAAAATTTCCCCAATACATTTGTTTTGATTCTAGGAAAAAGGGGAAGACTGATGACAATAAATGCAGAGAACTGTTCTCTTTCTAAGTTTTGAAAATATCAGCATTAACTAAAATTTCATGTAGTCAGTCAAATGTATTTAGCTTCTATTCTTCAGAAATAAATAGTTTGGAGATCCAGTTCTTTCTTTTTTTAGAATATTGTATGCTTATGCCTGTGTTCGGTGTGTGTATATGTTTTATTAGCAAAGAGAAATTTTTTCAGACAGATGAATGAAATTTTTCCACCTAGATTAAAAAATATACAAGAAAGCTTGTCTATGAAGTTGTGTTTTACCATATTACTGTTCAAGGTTCTTGTTAAAAAATGTGTTACAGAATCTACTCGATGCACTTCAGCTGGATCCTGATGAAACAAAAAAAGTACTTGCAGAAAATAATAGAAAAATAACTGTTTTAAGAGTTAATGAAAAATCACTAACAAGGCAGTGTACCACTCTGCTTGAAATGGAACGGCATCTTAGAAAAGAAAATGAGAAACTAAAGGGTGAAATAACACATATGGAGACTGCAGTTATAGGGAAGATTGGGAACTTGCAACGATTCAAGGTATAGTTAATAGTAGTAATAGCACACATTTTTATTTTAACAATTTGGGAATAAATAGACTTTGTTTTTAAATTGAGTTAGCACTGGTTTCTCGAGTGCATTACCCAAAAGCTTGCTAAATGCTGTTATAAATCTCATCAAAACATTCTTTGTCTTTAGAAAGTGGTGTGACCCAGACAGACTCGAGAAGTGGGCCTGTGGGAATCCATGAAGTTTAACAAGACCAAGTGCAAAGTGCTGCACCTGGGTTGGGGAAACCCCGGGTCTCAGTATAGGCTGGGGGATGAACAGATCGAGAGCAGCCCTGCAGAGAAGGATTTTGGGGTGCTGGTGGATGAAGGCTGGACATGACCCAGCAATGTGCACTTGCAGCCCAGAAAGCCATTTGTGTCCTGAGCTGCATCAAAAGCAGCTTGGCCATCAGGTCAAGGGAGGGCATTCTGTCCCTCTACTCTGCTCTGGTGAGACTCCACACTGAGTACTGTGTCCAGCTCTGGGGTCCCCAGCACAGCAAGGACATCAACCTGCTGGAGCGAGTCCAGAGAAGGGCCACTTAGTTGATTAGAGGGATGAAGCACCTCTCCTGTGAGGAAAAGCTGAGAGAATCAGGATTCAGCTTGGAAAAGAAGAAATATTCAGGGTGACCTAATTACAGCTTTCCCATACCTGAACAGAGCTCACAATTCCAGTACCTGAAGGGAGCCCACAAGAGAGGTGGAGACAGGCTGTTTACGAGGGTATGCAGTGATAGCACAAGGAAGAATGTCTTCAAACTGAAAGAGGGCAGGTTTAGATTTTAGGATTTTAGATATTAGGAAGAAATTTGTTATTGTGGGGGTAGTAGGGCTCTGGAACAGGTTGCCTGGAAGAGTTGTGGATGCTCCATCCCTGGAAGTGTTCAAGGCCAGATAGGATGGGGCTCTGAGCAACCTGGTCAAGTGGAAGGCATCCCTGCCTATGGCAGGGTGATTGCAATGAGATGATCTTTAAGGTTCCTTCCTACCCAAAGCATTCTATGATGCTGTGATCATCATATGAAACTTGTTGGTTTTTACCCTTCTGCAGTTGCTTCAACAAGTTATTTTTGTTGAAGGTGTCATATGTAACCAAATCATGTTCTTGAAGGTTGCTAGGGCCTGTATGAACTCAATTTTATAACATATGTTTTAACAGGGCCTTATTGTAGAGAGGCAACTCTTGATAAAATTACCCAGAGAGTTGCGATACCAGAGAAATTTTGTTAATGTTTATTGCAGGCAATTTTTTAAGAGGAAAGGTAATTTAGGAAAATAAACCCATGTCTAAAACATTATATTAAGTAGTATTCTTTTTATGTACTTCTTTTTATGGAGTAATTTTACATTTTACTTTGTAGCTGATCCATTTTATTAACCCATTGTGTCGCTTATTTTCATAGGAAATGGCTAGCTTTAAGATTGCTGCTCTGCAAAAAGTGCTGGATGGTAGCGTGCCATTGTCTGAGCTAGAAGTAGCTAATAAGCAGTACAATGCATTAACTGCTAAATACAGAGATATGTTACAAAAGGATAATTTGCTCGTCCAACGGACAACAAACATGGAACACATGGAGGTAATGTTTGTGTTACATTTGAATCCTAAGGGGAAAAAACTTATTATATGTTCATCTTGCTTTGGTTTTTTTCTCACTTAAGAGGAAGATAGACGAGAATTCCCAGTGCTAAAGCTGCTGGTTAGAAGAGTTTCATAGTGAGTATGAGATGTTTGAGCCAGTCTCTTACTATTGAATTTTAATTTGCTATGTTGGTATTCTTCAGTGTACTGACAAACATATACAGAGTTCCAGATTTATTACGATGGGCAGACATAAAAGCATTTTGTTTAATTGTTTTGGTTCTTTGGATTTTTGTTTGCTTGTTTTTTAAATTAAGCTTTGGGTATGTTCCCTCAGAAATTATTTTTAGTTCTTTGATTACTAAAACCTGGTTGGCAGAAGGAATATTCGCTATCATCTTCAGTTTTGGAGGTCATGAGGAAAGTAGAATGAATGTAAACAGTGTAAAAGCTTTCTCTCCAAGTATGTGCTTTTACTAATTCCCAGCCTTCACAAGAATGAAATGTTCAGTTCCAAAAACAAGTAAAGCTTTGGAATTTGACTTCCATAGAAAAAAAAAAAGACCAAGGATTGCTCACAATGTGCTTGCAAAACGTTGTAAGGAGTTTAAATATTTAACTTTTCCTTTGAACTTTTTTTCTGAAGTAGAAGTTTCTTTTTATGAATTGGGGAGTTGGCTTCAAAGATGTGTTACTACTTCACACTTTTAATGGGTGGTAATGAATGAATGATTCCTTGTCTATTTTATGGAATTTTGTGTGTTTAAAAGCTTGCGTTGCCCATTTCAGCAATTTCGTAGAGCTAGAGAATAATTTATCAACTAAAAACGTATTTAAAAAACTAAAGATTGAAAATTAGCAAGAACTATTCAACTTGTTTTACTGGTTAATGTGGAAATCTGTGTTTCTATTTGGAGAAGTGAAGGAACATTTACAAAACTAATGTCTGGCATCATATTAGGTACCTAAAAGAAGAGTATGATGCGTCTGAAATATGTATTTATGTGCAAGATGAAGTATTGTGTGGGGGATGAAATATCCTCCAGAAGTACTTCTTTTTTCCCTACTAATAATGAGATGCTTAGTATGACAAACAGATTTCTTCATCTAATTCTAGACACTGCAGGAATTCCAGTCACTGGTAATAAATGTTCACAGTGTTATTAGTTAGCAGTAACATAGGACACAGCAAAGACTAACATTTGTACACTTAGGAGGAAACATGCTCTTCTGTTGCCATGTATGTAGGTTATGGGTTGTACATAGGTAACATCTATTAATCTGAAGAATTTCATATATACTAAACATGAAATCTGCTACAATTAAATAGTTGGCAGTTATGCTGCAACTTTTCTATTAAACAGCATGAGAATGAATCCTTGAAAGCACAGATAAATTCATTGAATAAAGAACTGGAGATCACGAAAGAGAAACTTCACACTGTGGAACAGGCTTGGGAACAGATGACTAAACTGGGTAAGTATGAAAGTTACATTGCAACATTAAAAACCAAATGGTGTATCCTGTATAAAAGAAATATTTGAAAATGTTTTAAAATTGATGTATCTTAAAGTAACCAAAATAAAAAATAAAAACTATTTTATATCTTTCAGTAATGATCTTAATTTTTTTGGTGAATTTTTTTGTTTCATTTTACTTACCTATTTGACTAAAACCAAGTTCGGTGATTTCCTCTGGAAACTCTTGCACTGTGATGTTTTTTGGGTTACTGGGTCAAGGGTTTGCAAGCTTTTAAATCAACATGACCTGAATTTTTTTTCTTAATGTTCTAACTCGATTGTCAGTTATAGTTCTTCAGAGGTCGTCAAGAAAGTGATTTCTTTTTCTTGTTTGGATACTCTGTAACAAAGCATTTTTTCTTGATATCTGGGGTTTGTTTGTATAGTTTACATTCCCATTTTTCAAAAAGAACTCCATCACATCTGTTTCTTTTACATATTTTAAATTAAATTTCCTGAAGATTTACTGGCTGAATTAAGGATAAATTGAAAGGTTACACTGAAAATAGTTATCAGTTTCAATAACCACAGTTGTGGATATATGCATTTATAATTGATAGTAGTATTTCATTCAAATTAGATGCTTTTTAAACATGTAATAAGGCAAGATAACCATGCCTCCAGTTTAAAAAAATAATAGAGGTGTTTTGATGGAGTTTATCTGACACAGATAAAGCAAAGCTCATGTTCAGTTTTGGAGTGGAAATAATTTTCATAGTTGAATCAGCTTCTTTATTCCCTAATTTAAATTTTTTTTCTTGTAGGGGATGATAGTGCCATGGACAAGGCCACAAAAGCAATAACCAACAGTGAGATTGTGTCCATTTCTAAGAAAATCACAATGTTGGAAATGAAGGAACTAAATGAAAGACAGAGAGCAGAACATTCACAACGAATGTATGAACATTTGAGGAATACTGTAAAGCAAGTAGAAGAACGTAATTCCGAATTGGAAACAAAATTTGCTGAGGTAAATCTGTTGAGATTTAACAACATAACTTGATACATCTTAAGAACATATTTTTGAGCTGTTCAAAAAGCATTAATCTGTTTTGTATCAGGACTGGCAAATAAACTTATGCAAAATATAGCTGCAATTTTGCATGCACAGGACATTGGTAAAAATATAGCTAAGTAATTTGTCAGTAGTTCATTTTAAATATTAGTTAATATCTGTAAAACACATGATGAGAATCTTAACAGATAGTTTATATTTTTATCAGCAGACTGCTAGAAAAATGTCTGTTCCTGACCTGTTATTTCTTTTGTCTAATTCATATGATCTCTTGTCTACTAATTTTTCCTTATAATTTACCAATTATTCAAAAAAAAAGTTAGAAGTTTGCATCCTTTGTTCAAATAATAGCATCATGATTCTGTTACAGACTGGTTATGTCCCCTGTACCATGCCAAACATTGTCTATAGTACAGGAATAGAAGTCATGTGCCATTGAAGCTGATGATCCTTAGTATTCCTGTACTGTCAGTCTTAATCTTGTTAGGTTTTTTGGTCCCCACTATTCATATTTTAATTTCTTTATATAAATTCGTCTTTTAATAGTGTGAGACTTTTTTATAATTTCTAGTCCAAACGTATTTATGGGAGTTGTACGCATTTGTCCTTGTGCTATTATGCATCTATGATTTAAATGCAAGGAAAGAAAAAGAATAAATATGTTGGCAGAGAGATCTTGACAAATTAGAGGACTGGGCAATCACCAACAACAGGAAGTTCAACAAGGGAAGGTGCCAGATTCTGCACTGGTATGGGGCAACCCTAGATATTTGTACAAACTGGGGAATGAGATGCTGAAAAGCAGTACCATGGAAAGGGACCTGGGAGTCCTGGTCAATGGCAAGTTGAATCTGAGTCAGCAGTGCCCTGGCAGCCAGGAGGGCCAACCGTGTCCTGGGGGCATCAGGCAAAGCATTGCCAGCCGGTCGAGGGAGGGGATTGTCCCATTTGGCTCTGCACTGGTGTGGCCTCACTTTGGATATTATGGCAGTTTTGGGTGCCACAAGAAAGATATTAAGTTCGCATAAGGATAAAGATAAAAAATATAAGATAAAGATATAAGATTAAGATATTAAGAGAGTGTCGAAAGGAGAGAAATGAAAATGGTGAAGGGCCTTAAGGGGAAGCTGTATGAGGATTGGATGAGATCACTTGGTCTGTTCAGACTGGAGAAGGGGAGACTGAGGGGAGACCTCATTGCAGTTACAACTTCCTTGGGAGGAGAAGGAGAAGGACAGGGGAGGGGCAGACACTGATCTGTTCTCTCTGATGACCAGCGACAGGACCCAAGGAAATGGCCTGAAGTTGTGTCAGGGAAAGTTTAGGTTGGATATTAGAAAAAGGTTCTTCATCCAGAGGGTGGTTGGGTACTGGAACAGGCTCCCTAGGGAAGTGTGACTGCAGGGCTAGGAGCATGATGATCTGTGTGGTTTCCTTCCAACTCAGGGTATTCTGTGATTCTCTGAATGCTGACAGACTGTATTCATTCCCACTCCTTGTCCTTTGCTGGAGTTTAGCCAAGCTATTTTAGGTTGCAGTTACGTGACTCCCCATTTCTCTGTTGTTTTAGTAGTGTTTGTTACGCTGTTTTGATTTAAATTAGTCTGGGTGATGGAGTAACTGAAAGTGTGTAAAGCTATTCAGCAGCAGCATTTTTAAAGCTTTTCTGATGGGATGACTTCTTTTGTTTCCCTAATAAACACTTCAGGTGATGCTCCCTAATGTCCCATTTTACTTTTTTGCGTATATTGTCTTGTGATACATTTAAGGTCTGCTGGTCTTCCTGCATTCTGAGTTGATGAACTCCTAATGCCACAATTTTTTTTTGTTAGTCCCTCTGCATCCCTTTTTGTCTCATTTCTGTAGCTCCAGGACATATATTTTCTCTTTCATATACTTCTGTTGCCAGTGCCTCCTAATCTGGTATAATTCCTTTTTTTTTTTTTTTGAGACGGGTAACATGATTGTTTCATAATTAATGAAAGTTTTAAATTATACCAGTTTAAGATCTGATAACTAGAAGTGTACTATACATCTTTTTAACTCATAAATCTACTTCAATGTGACTGTTTTCCATATAGTACTGTCTCACATGTGTGAAGTGCAGATAATAAGACACCCCAAAATTGGTTTTTTTTTTAGTTTGTTTAGGAAATCAGTTATTTTGTTAAGAAGTGGTATCAGATTAATGTGCCACAACTTTATGTACCAAATTAAGTCCTGGAACTTCTCTGTGTTGTCTAATCCTTTTCAGATTGTCTATCTTAATGATCTTTGGCTTGAATTGAAACATTGGTTACTCACTATTTAATAATCAACTTGAAAAATCAGGCTGCTTCAAAGAATATCACTGAAATTCTTTTTAGAAAGAGTCTTGGCACTTATAACCTGTATTTGTGTTTCCAATCCCAATATACTAAGTAGTAAATAAACATATAAGTAAGACTCTTCATTTCCTGAAGTGTTTATAGTCTTTTTTATTTTTTTATTTTTTATTTTAGTTAAGAGCAAGTTGTTGCAGTAATGGTTTTAAGAAAATTCACTAATAAGATTGTGTTTGCTTTAAAATCCTTTTCTGCACCAACCTGTGTTTCTGTTCCTGTGTGTATGCAACACTGCAAACAAAAAGATGTTTAAGCAGAGAGAAAATGAAACTGAGTTTTGAACACAACCTCAATGCAGTTGAACTGTTTATTATAATGACTGGAAAAGAAAAAATACTTCTGGCACTGCTTTTTCTTTGCAGCATTTAGAGCAGTTGTGTGCTTAGAATACCATTCTGTTTTTTTCTGGTTTTGATTTTTTTAAGCTCACCAAAATCAATCTTGAGGCCCAGAAAGTGGAACAGGAATTAAGAGATGAACTGTCAAAGAGTGTAAGTAAGGCAGTAAGTGATGCAGATCGACGACAAATCATGGACCTAGAGAAGCGTGAGATGGAGCTCAAGATTGAAGTGTCAAAGTAAGTGTTGAAGTAACAAATTTTGAATGCAGTATGTTTGGAAGCATGCAACAATTTAGGCTATGTTAATCTTATGCAATACACTACTTACATATCACTAACGTAATTTTCAATGCCTGTTTTTTTGGCATTTATAAATGCCAAATTTAGTATTGAAAATGAAGCATTTAATTCCTGACTATAAAGAAAGCAATTTGTTTCATTTTAATTTGAAAAAGGAATTAAATGCTGACCTAGATAGACAAGGGTAAGTGTGCAATTAGATACTCCTTTTAAACTAATTAATTGAGGTTTATTTTGCTTCTGTGCCACAACCTCCCTTATATGTATGAAAATCTCATGAAACTAGTTGGAAAGCAGTTCTTACTTCCAAAGACTCATGGATACATCAAAGATTAAACTGCAGTAGGAGGGATTTTGTCATTTACTTAAAAGAGATTATCTTGCATAAATTGAAAAACAGCTTTTTAGATATGTTGATATGGACATTTGTGTTTAAGTAATTAATATAATCCTGTTATATTCCTATACCTACAATGTCTGTGGGGATACCTGCAGTGATTTTTGACACTGAAAATAGATGATTAAACTTGGGGAATCAGAGAAAGGAATTGAGAATGAGACTTTTTGAACATTTAGAGGATTTTGAGTATATCCTGAAGTGGGAGAGAAATAGGACAGAAATGCTTAGTTCAGGTAAAAAATATGGCATTGTTTTGCTGGAGAACATTGCCACTAGCAGACTTCTGTGTAACTTACAGGAAAATGTCCTGTGAAAAAGTTGAGAGACAATACAAAGAAGAATTTTCTTAGTAAGAACTCTGGTAGATAAGAGTATGCTGAAAAGATCGAAGTTCAAATGTTTTGATTTGAGGAAACATGCTAAGTATCTCTTCTTAGCATCGTGTAGACGGATTTAAAAGGTTACTCAGTGATTTCCAGTGATGCAATACTCCTTTTCCCTGCAAGGTTAAGAGAACTGTCTGATGTAGCAAAAACACAAGTTGAAGCTCTGGAGGCACGCCAGCAATACAGAGATAAAGAAGTGGAATCTCTTAGAATGCAAATTTTAGATTATCAGGTAAAATTCAACCTTTCATTACACTGCTGTTTGGATATTTTTTCCTAGAGTGAGAATAAATGAAGTAACTTCACAATGAATTAGAAAACTGCAAAAGTATTTCAGAAGGATCTTTGCAAGCTGTTTCTTGTAGTGGTCATACTCTTTCAAGATTTCTGTATTACATTAATTATTCCATTCTCCATTTATTCCATTTCTAGCTGGGTGGCTGTTACAGATCCTGAGCTTTTTTCCATGTTGTTTAGGTAATATTTATTCCTGTATGATTAATAGCTCATGGTCAATATTTAAATACCATGTCAGGAAAATTTGGTCATTTTTTACAAGACAAGAAAGGACATGAATATTTGCAGTAGACTTATTATAGTGCTTTGTTATTAGCTGAAACAGTTTATTGGGATTTGGTTTCACCTTCTAGAATGGTTTGAATCCTTAAATCCAACACTTGTGTCAGCTTTTACATTACCTTATTTTCTAAGTTTAGGTATAGATTTCTTCCTCAGTTTCTAGTATTTTGGAAAGAGAGAGTTTTTAAGATCAGTATCTGAAAAGGTGTACTTCTAAAATGTGGCTGGAGAAACAGCAGTGGAAAAGTAAAAAGCTGTTAGAAGCTAATTCTTGCTCTTCTCTGTGAAATAAAATACATGCAATATCTAAAATAAAAAATAGCTTGTTTATATTTACATGCAAACTGTGCTAGTGTATTCAAAATGCAAAATAAATTTGATCTATAAATTTTGTTCTTAGGCACAGTCAGATGAAAAAGCAGTTATTGCAAAACTGCATCAAGATATCATAGCCCTTCAAGGTAGAGAATCTGTTGCTGTAGGCAAATTGGAAACACTTAAATTGAAACTACAGAAGATGGAAATCCACAATCTACGTTTAGAGCAGAAGCTTGATGAGAGAGATCAAGCCTTATATTTTGCCCGACTGGAAGGAAGAAATAGAGCCAAACATCTGCAACAGACAGTTCAGTCTTTGCGGCGACAGTTTAGTGGTGCTCTGCCTTTAGCACAGCAAGAAAAATTCTCTAAAACAATGATTCAGCTACAAAATGACAAACTGAAGATCCTGGAAGAAGTTCAACATGCCCAGCAGGAGCGTCGAAATGCAGAAAACAGAACATTAGAGCTGGAGTTAAAACTGAAAAGTTTAGAAGAATTAGTAAGTGCATTGAAGGATACAAGAGGAGCTCAAAAGGTTTGTGATTTTACAACTTCAAATAGCTTTGTTCATCTGATCTGCACTTAAATTACATTTCAGTTTTGCTTGTTCTCTAAATGTCTGTTTTTATGTAGAAATTAATTATTTCAAAATACGCTTTGTTAGAATGTGAAAGCTATAATGTGTTTTTTTTGTGCCAAATTAAGTCACATAGGAGCTAGAGGCTAACTAGGAATGCAGTTACATTAATTTGAATTAAATTATGAATTGAATTTAAATAATGAATTAAATTAAATTAAACAGAGTAGCATTCTGAAGTTCTGTTCCATGAGCTGGCATTGAAATCTTCACTACAAATCCATGTCATTTTAAATAAATCTAGGGGCAATAATTTAGGCAGCATGATCAGAAATATTACTGTAATCATGTAATTATGCTTATTCATATCTATTGTAAACAATGTTGCCCTGAAATTTGAATAAGGCTTTCTCACTTCTCTTCAAGATCACTGTGTATTATATGATTATGTCTGTTATGACTAAAGTCTGCATGCAAACAATCAACGATTGTAATTCTCTGGGCATGTTTTAGTCTTAAGTCAGTTTTCAAATATTTTTCTAGAACATTTTGATATAAATATGTCTGTTATTCTTAGTACATGTGCATTTTTTAATACATACAGTGTTTAATGGTTTGGAAAGTCTTCTGCTCTTTTAGAAAAAACAAATCAAACTTCTTGCATGCTGTTTTTTGTTCAGTCTGGACAGGTGCATAGGGTAGGGTATAACTTAGGTCATTTGAAAATTGTTTGCAAAGCATTTTTGTCATTGAGGGAGAAACCTGCTGTACGAAACTGCAAGAGGAATGACTGGTAAGTGCACTTGCCATTCTTGCTCACTCAAGAAAAGTGAGGAAGCTGAAAGTAGCAGAATGTTTGTCTTCCCGTTGGTTTGAAAAGTGCCATACTGCCTGAAAGTCAGAGTGAAGCTGCATCTAGTTGGCCTGTGGTAAATTATAATGTACCATGTTTCATTTATTGCTAGGTAATTGAATGGCATATGAAGATGGAAGAACTCCATCTGCAGGAACTCAAACTCAATCGAGAATTAGTCAAGCAAAAGGAGGAGGTGAAGTATTTGTGTAATATCATTTCTGAATATGAATGTACAATCAGTAATCTGGAAGAAGAAATTGTGCAGCAGAACAAGGTATGTATTTCTGCATGCTATTAGAAAAGCAGCATATTCCTTATTTTACTAAGTGATTTTCCTACAACTTCTTAACATAGATGTTTGTATCTTGGTTTCATAATTCTTTTTAATAGCACATTTGAGTATTTTACTTTTTGGTAACTCTTCTGTTGAAGTTGGTTATAAAATTCCTCTTGCCTTCAATAAATAAACTACCTTTATCAAAACATGTTACAGTTTCATGAGGAGAGGCAAATGGCTTGGGACCAGAGGGAAGTAGAACTGCAGCGCCAATTAGACCTGTATGATCATCAACAAAATGAAATACTTAGCACAGCTTTAAAGGTACATGCACTGAATTAACTAAAAATAGACTCATAAGCATGTTTTTCAGAACTGTCAGACTACATGAATATGAATCTTTTTGTGCAGTTAGAAGAGGCTACAGGCTCAGTTCCAGACCCTTGTTTGCCAATTGCACAACAACTTGAGCTGGCTTTAAGAAAGATTCAGGAGCATATTCGAACAATCTTGGAAACTAGGGCAACCTGCAGGTCACTGGAGGAGGTAATTAAATGTATAAATTATCATATAAAGTAACAAAGTTTGTATTTCTATGCCTGTTACTTTTTTTTTCCTATAATAAATATCCTTCCCAGAGAAAATGTAAGTAATATAATCACACCATGAATAATATTAAATACTTTTTCCATTGGAACAAATTATTGAGAATTTTCCAGTGTTTTTATTCTTCCACTTAGTAGGGTAAGATGTTCTTGCTGTACAAAATTCCATTAATTACAGCTAGTTAAATTTAGCAAATGTTACATTAAATTTAACAAGTAGCAAAGTAGCATAACAAAATACTTTTATCTTGAGTTAGTAAATTGCTATGATACTTTGTAATAAATGGTTCTAGAGAAATTCTTAAAACATAGGCTTTTTAGTTTGGTAGCACAAAATAAGTTGGTTTTAAGTGTCGTGTGCCAAGCAAATAATAATACATAAAGACAAAGTAATGATATTCTGGGACTTTCTTGCACCTAATAGTAATCCTATACAGACAGAACCCAGTGCAAAGCGTTTTGTGGTTGTAAGTCCATTTAGACAAATCTTTCTGGTACATTTCTTAAAAAGTAAGATCTTCTTGCAGTGTTTGAATTCTGGAAATGCAACAATTGCCTTTCGTTGTAGAAATTAAAAGAAAAGGAAATGGCTCTATGGAAAGCTGAACAAAATGTTTTATCAAGAGACAAAGTTATAAATGAACTAAGACTTCGATTGCCTGCATCATCAGGAGAGAAAATAATGGCTGAATTAGGCAAAGGAGAAGATGAGCCAGAATACCATCATGCCATTAAAATTGCTCATCAAACCATTGCAAATATGCAAGCAAGATTAAATCAAAAGGAGGAAGTCTTAAAAAGATACCAACATATGCTTGCTAAAGCAAGAGAGGTAGTTAAACCTTTTCTTCAGTTTTTAAGTTATTGTAGTCGATTCTCTTTTTCACATTGCTAGTGAAATCTAAAACAAGTTTCTGAACTCAGATGTAATAAAACAGGGACAATTAGTTATTTTTTATGTGGAGAGTTCATGTAGAACTTTTTAGCTTCTTATAATAAGAGAATTGTTTGGTCTGAGAGTTTATGTATGTGATGTCTGTCTAGGAATTAAAGTAGTGTGACAGGAAAAAAACTAAAATTCTGCTATGAGAAGTGGTATGTTGTATATTTCTATGGGACTTTTCAGTACTTTCAACAGTAAGTTCCACTGTATCTGAACTGTATCTGGGAGTAAATTTGGAAGATAGAGGAAAGACATACATTTATGGAAAATATGCTTTTTAAAGCATATTTTAAAGCATTTTTAAACCCTAAACACCAAACCTAAGCATACTTTATATTACTTAAGCATAGTTTATATTATTTTTTTATATATCCATAAAGCATATTTTAAAGCATACACCTTTTGTCTCAGAGGTACTTCAAGACTAAACATCTGTCGGTTTTGGTATGTTTGCATCAGGAGCACATTTCCAAAGCAACTTTCTATCATATTCACTTGGTGTGCTTTGGTTAACATGTGTAGCTATTTCTTCAATCTGTGGAGTAATATTGAGCAATAAGTGAACAGACAGCTTGAAGGCACTGTAGTTTCATGACTTTCTGTGATATTGTAAATCCAGTGGAGTTTATACTTTTATTTTGAACTAACAGGAACAAGAGGAAATAGCAAAGAAGCATGAGGAAGACCTAAGAGTTCTACACCAGAAGTTAGATTTGCACACTGACAATTCCCTTAATAAATTCAAAGAGACTGCTTTGGTGAGTTATGTGTATTTGTGGGATTAGTGAAGTTGTTCCTATGTTTTTTAATTTTTTTTGTGAAAAGAACAGTTTTGCAGTCAAAAGTAAATAATAATTGATGACAGGAAAAATAAACGTGTGATTGATACACTTATTGTATTGTTCTTCGAAGAATTCACATGAAATGGATTAGAATCATGTGTAAGAAACCGAAGTTACCACCTCAGTACCTATTTTTCAAATCATCCTAACTTACGGAGACTTCTAGGAGAGAGAGTTATCTTTTGTTTTCTGTTCATCTCATTCAGTCTACAGTTATATTCAACTAACCCATTTCAATATGAAATTTGTCTCTACTCTTTATCATAAGGTGAAACCTGTTTTTAAGTGGTTATTCTATTGATCATTAGATGCAAAAATTCTTTTCAAACCAGTGTGACTGGTTTCTCTATGGACTAAGAATCACATCTCGGTAAATAAACATGTTAGCTATTAATGCTTAGGTTTATTTAGGATTGAGTTAAAAATGCATCACTAATGATTATCTTTATTTAAAGCTTAAAGAGGTTATCATGTGCATTTGCTCTATTTTACAGGAATTAGGGAAAAATACTACTTTATCACTTTTCAACAGCAAATATTTTCACCGCTTAGAACAAACTGTAGCTGAACAGGATAATTCTCTTGCTTCACTTGTTGGAAAATTAAAGAAAACATCATCTGATTTGGAGAAACAAAAACAAATTACTATAATGAAAATCAATGAGTTTGAGACTATCAGAGCCCGGTAAGTTTTTAGACTGTTAATGTAAGTCACAACCTGGAGTGGATCAAGTCAGTTATGTAGTGCTGCTACAGGACTGGTCTATCAAATTGAACACGTTTTTGCTGAATTTATGATTTAGCTGAAAAAAACTAACTCAAAAGCATTAGTATAGTTGGTAATTATAAGTTAAGTTTAATCTGTAGCCCTTCATTGGGGCTAATACTGAAAAACTGTGGCTTGGAAAAGTGCCTTTTAGTTGTTAGCTTTGTGCCATTCAGTGGAAAAAGAAGTATTTGAGGAGTCTTAGTAAGAAAGTTATCTTTAAGTTACTGTATTATCTGCTGGCTTGTGTTTTGTTCTTGTTTTTCTCCCCCCAATACATCCATTTGGGTTCACTGCTGACCAAGTTTAAATTTATGAAAATGTGGCTGGTGTTTAAAAGGAGAGCAGTATGATACTTTTTTAACCTCTAAGGGCCAGGAATGAGAATGAACAATGCTCTAATCTCATTTTGCTGACCTTCTTGAGTAATTTTCTTATTAAATGGAGGCCACCTTTGTTGACTCAGTCTTTTTTTGCTATTTGCAAATCTAAGTCTCATTTGTTTTAAAAATAATAAAAAATATCACATCGTGTCCTAAGTTACTTATTTGGAGTTTGTTAATTATTGCAGTGTACCCTATTGATGCTTATTTTTTTTTTAGGCTTCAGGAAAAGCACACAGTTGATGTGGAACAAATAAAACATGAAGCAAATGAATTGAGGAATATATTATCTCAGAAGGAGAAGGAATTAGCAAATGTAAAAGCTGAACTAGAGGTCCAAAAAGAAGCAAATAACAGAGCACCCACAGCAACACTGAAAAACCTGGTGGAACAGCTGAAGAGCCAGTTAGCCATAAAAGAGAACCAGCACAAAGTTAGTTAACAAAAATTAATCTCCATGCCACTTAAATGTTTACTGTTTCTCAATGCTTAAGAATTCTTTGTATAGTTGAGCAGGATGTAGAATATAATTGCATAATATACCACAGTAAAATATAATTGCCTTTTCTTATTTTGTAGCAGCATCTTCACTTAAAATTGAATTAATTATTTTCAGGCTTTGAGTAAAGCACTTCTGGAACTCCGAGCAGAAATGACTGCTAATGCTGAACAGCAGATTATTTCTGCTGCATCACAAAAAGAGGCATATATGAATGTCCAGGAGATTGTTGACAGACAAACAAAGGGGCTTACGGTGAGTAATAGGTAGCATCGTTGTACTGCTTCGTTGTATTGTTGATAACCCTGATTTGTGGGCTTTGCTGGTTTGTTTGTTTTCTTCTAGACACAGATAGAGGAATTGAATAATCAGATTACAAAGCTTACGGACAATCTTAAAATAAGTAAAACCAAGGAAACTTCTTTGTCTGATGAAAGGGATGAGTTGAACCAAGAACTTCAGAGGAAACAAAAAGCATTTGCTAAAATATTGAGGGAAAAAAATGAAATGGAAAAAGAAAATGAAGAACTGAAGAACCGTATTAGGAGACTGAGTAGTAGCATTCAGGTAGAAGTGATTTTTCAAACTGTTTGATGTTGGTCCAGTTTCTGTATAGATGTGCTGGTTTGCGGGGAAAAGTAAGTATTTTTGGCAAGCATTGAGACTTACACTTGATTTAAAAATCTGGTTTTTCTCATCTGCCAGGTTACTTGTAAGCAATTAGCTTTTGTTGTTGCCTCAGCTAAAAAAATTACTTGCTCCTTGAAATATATTTGAAAAAGTCTGAGGAGTTCAATTATCACTTTCAAAGCTTCTTAGGAAAATGGAATTTTGTTATCTTCCTAGCTGTCCTTATTTCCCCGTTTAGAAGAAAAGTACAGGAGAATCATCTAATTATTTTTAAGGGTTATACCTGCTGGTGATTATTCAGTTCAGAGTGGAAAGTTATGTTCCAGTACTATAATACTTTAAAGATAATTTTAAAAACATCATTGAGGTTCTAAATGAATTCTACCAACTTGGAATTAAAATCCTTATTTTTTTACTTAAGACAGAAACAACTTAGGTAGCAATCATTAAACTTGAAGTTTGTGAAAATTTGTAATTTTTCAGAGCAAAGTTGATGAACAAAATCTGATAGATGCGCTTCAGAAAAAAATTAAAAAGTTGGAGAGTGAACTTGAGACGAAGTGTGAAGAAACAGAAAAAAAAGGTGTAAGAGAAGACAAGGTATGTGATACTTATATGATGACATTGAAAGACATCATCAGCCTAGATCAAGGCAGTTCAACTCTCCCTGTTGCTTTTAAAACCAACCAACCAACCAAACCTGACCATAAGAAAAGCAGTTTCATGGCTGCAGCTACTTCATGTTTCCCATGGTCTTTGTTACTGCTCTTGTTACTTAGTACTGGTATATTAATGTTTTCCTGCCTTTTTTTGTACAATTAAGATCCATTAGAAATCTTAGAAAACTAAGATTTTGTAGGTAGCAGTTAAATTTATTACGTAACTGCTGTCAAATATGCCTCTGTGAAATCAATGCAATGGTAAAAACACCAAGTACTCAGGAGCAAAAGAGTGAATCCTAAAATGGATGCTATCTCTATGAGTGATTATTCTTCACAATAGTGATCTCCGCATACAAGGGGTTCTGAGCAATTGGAGTTCTGTTAATTTACCAGTTGTTTGGTTTTTTCCTTGTTACTACTTGAGTAACTAATTAGCAGCTTCTCATACTAATCATAAAGTATATTGGAATATTACAGCATGCTTGTATAATGACATTCAGACTATTTTATGATATTAAGTATTATTCTAGGACTGGACTTATGCCTCCAGTGAATTTGAAATGTTTTAAATACCTGTTGGTTTCTGTCTAGAGGTACTTTTCTCACACTTAGCATGTATTTTTTCCTGTTTTGCGAGATTTTCTTTCTTTCCTTAATAGCAGTAGCTGTTTAGAAAAAAGATAGACAATGAAGTACAGGGTATAACTGGAGAAGGGAAAATTCCAATTTAAAATAAAGGAACCAAACTGAAAATTGCTTATAGGAATATTGACTGTGATTTTTCAGTAGCCATTTGCAATCCCATAGGTACTAGTTTTAACCAATGTATAATTTAGTTACTGAATTGTTAGCTCGAAGTAGAGATTCCATTTCTCATAGGAAAAAAAGCTGTGCAGAAGACAGATAATGTTTTAAATAAGCCCCTGGCAAGCTGCAGAAGACAGATAACATTTTAAATCGGCAGAGAAAAACCCCTGCTTTTTCTTAAATCTAACTTGTAATTCAAAGTAAATGGATAGATTGCACTGGCACCTCTGATTTCATAAAATGTGTCACTCCTTTTTCTGTAAAATGACTATTAAAAGCTAAGGAAGAATTTGGTAACAGCATTAGCTGTTATAGCATTAGCTTTATACACTTTACACAGTGTATCCAGCTGAACCTGCTATTTAGCTGTGGTAAATCATACATGCCTGCTACAGCTTCCTGGTTTAAGTTGATAAATGAAAACATCATTCTTAGTTTTCTGAAGTGTTTGCTTGTTTTACTTTAAGAAAAAAACTCAAAAGGATATACATAATTTGTTTATGTTCTTCACAGACCCCCAAGGAGGAAATAATTAGATGGGAAGAAGGTAAAAAATGGCAAATCAGAATGGAAGGACTGCGGAACAAACTAAGGGAAAAGGAAAAAGAGGCAGATGCTTTGTCCAAACAGTTAAATACATTGAAGGAAATTTATACAAAGTGAGTTGGTTGTAATCAATTCAGCTACAAAATGATGACTTAAGGGAAATCCAAATATGTTTTCCATGTAATAATCATTGCAGTTTGTTACATTTATAAGGTTGATGGTGAGAATTTGACATTGCTACTGAGATTAAAAGTATTAGTTCATTTTCAAGCAGCAGACTACTTACTCCTCTAGAGCCAACAACCTTTATTAGAAGAAACTGTATGAAAATGGTCTTAAGCTCTGCCAGGGGAGGTTTAGGTTAGATATTAGGAAGAAGTTCTTTACAGAGAGGGTAATCAGCCATTGGAATGGGCTGCCCAGGGATGTGGTGGATTCTCTGTCCCTGGAGGTTTTTAAGATGAGACTGGAAGTGGCACTTAGTGCCATGGTCTGGTAACCACGGTGGTAGTGGATCAAGGGTTGGACTTGATGATTTCGGAGGTCTTTTCCAACTCATGCGATTCTGTGATTTTGTGAAAATAAAATGAATTTAAGTCCTTTATTATGCTTCCTGTCTTAGCATTCTGTTATTCTCATAAAGCAAATAACAGCTTTAGGAAGACAGGCTGTTTCTCGCCTCTGTATTATTTAGTCAGACTGCTAGGACTGGATATTGTGCTACCGTTACATGTAGTGCTACTGCAGTGGTGACCATTCTAGCCTTATGAGATGGAAGCCTTCTGAAAAAACAACCACATGTGCAAACCCTCTGCAAATGTTATATTTACTTCGCTAAAGTAATAGCAGGGGTTTACTGATAAAAGATGCTGAAGAGAAAGGGAACTGTGATAGTAATTGTAGCTGTTGTTAAATGGTGGATTGAAACTGCTTCAAAACAGCATTTATTCTTAGCAAGTCTTGCATGAATTTCACAGTGAACAAAGGCAAAACCAGCAAGTGGTTTATGACATGCGTGATACTGACTTGATGTTCATTGTTTTTTTCAGGTTTGGGTTGTGTTTTTTTGGTAAAGCTTTTGTGTCTCTATGGTGACCTTATTAAAAAGAAAAGGGGGTATGGTTCAGTGAGCAAACGAATTGCAAATGTGGATTCTTTAAGACAGGAAATATTTTCTCCTAAAGAAAGCAAGTTAGCAAATAAACTTTTAAATGTAAGTTTACTGGACATTTCAGGACTGAAAAAGAGAAAATTGCTCTGCAGAAGAAACTGAAAACTACTGGTGTCACTGTTGACCGTGTTGTTGGAGTAAGAGCCTCAGAAACTGAAAAAGAAGTGGAAGAACTAAGAAAACGGAATCTAGAGTTAGAAAACGAAGTTGCACACTTGAGGTGAGAGTCTTTTTAAAAGAATCTATAAAAAGTGAAAAATCTAAATTAGTAAAATACCTGTGGAATGAGATGGTCTCTAATAGGCCAACTAATTCAGTAAGGAAAAAAAAAAGACAGGAATTAAAAAAATTATTCTTTGAGTCTGTGATGAGCAAACTTAAAACTATTTGGGAGCAGTTGTGCATGTTCAGAGAATATGCAGCATTCGTTCATTATTCTAAAAAGCTAAATAATGTGAAAAACATACTGCTCCTATTGTGTAAAATTATAACTACAGTTTAGAGTTGGTGGAAGTTACTGAAACTGCTAAGTGCACTTAGGGAGTGTATTCTTAATCAGTGTATCCGCTATCACAGTGGATAAATGTATCTGAGTAGAATAGGCTGTACATGTATGTATTGTCCATTCACAGGTTTAAATAGTTAATATGGCTAACATGGGTGTAGGATAACTAGCTCAGTAATACTGGAAAATCCAACCTAGAAATCCAGAAGTTCATGGTGTTTTTACCTTAAGGGATGTTTCTCTGCATTAATAACTGTTTGCTTGTTTTGGCTTGACTCACTTTTCGATGTAGAACACTGCAAGCAATCCCACGAGATTCTGTTGTAGAAGATTTACATTTCAAAAACCTATACCTCCAGGAAAAGCTTCATGCATTGCAGAGACAATGTTCGAGAGAGACATTTTCGAGACCTTCAGTAAGTTAATAATATAACCATATTACCTAGAAGAAATGCACCTACCTATCAAAAATATTTGTTATCTGTTTGGTATTTTATGTCATTTAGGGGGTCTTATTCAAATGACAGTATTCTAGAACACGATACAAAACACTCAGCTCTTAGTGGTTTTAAAAGAACAAAAGAAACCTAAAAAAATCCCTCAACCCCCAAAACTTACAGTTTCTGTGTTCTACAGGTAGGTGCTGAAATATTCAGTATCCTAGTGTAAGTGGAGAAAGAAGGAAAATGTATTTTTAAATATATGAGTCTGCAACTGAGAGACTACTTTTATATTACATATTGGTTGAAAATTTAGGATGCACATTATTTGGGGAAACAGTGAGCTGCATTTCAGTTACATTAGGTGTTTTTGTTGTGCTTTGATTTTTACAAGGTTCGTTATATTGCAGGCTTTGCATTATTAAGTTACCTTAATCTTTCAAGAATAGACTTAACAGTACATTCTAGTTTTCTTTATTTCCTGTTTTATTTTACTGTGTTCTGCTTTTCTTTCATGCTTCACTCTATCTTCAACTTGAATCAGAGTACATGTGACCAAACTGAACTGACCAAGTCTGTTCCTATCAGTGTCAGTAAGCAAAAGTATCTGAATTTCCTTCAAAAGAAATCTATTTCAAATAGGGATGAAATGAAACATCAGGCTAATAATAGCATTACTGATGGCAATGAGGAAGCACACACACAAACCTGCATCATGCATAATGAAGCCCAGGAGGCTACTGCAGATGCAAGCAGAGAAGCGTCTCCTGAACAGCATCCTGAAGATAGTGAGAAATGGAAGGACACAGATATTTCTACAGAAGTACTGGAAAACAAAAATATAGCTGAATGTGATAAAGAGAACTGCAGTGAAAAAGAAGAAAATACAACCCAGCCTGAAAAAGGAAAAGTTAATGAGGAATGTGAAGAAGAGGAGAGCAAGCAAGAAATCTTCAAACAATCAAATGTGGATGAAGAAGAAGGTGTAGAAGAGCCTGATACTGACAGAATGAGCTGCAATCAGTCTGATTCAGGGGAACTTTCTACTCAAGCTAATGACTATGAAGCAGACAAAATAAATGTGAATAATGAAGTGAATCAACACACTGCAAAGAATAAACATGAAAATTACCGAAGCTGTACAGAAAAGGTTGAAACAACCTCAGAATTTTGTGAAATGCCCAAGGTTTGATACTGTAGTGTCCCCCTAGCATTTCTTCAGTATAAATGATAAAGAAATAGAATAGTTTGACCTTGATAAAGCCATGCTCTCCTATGCATGGTCTGCAGGGATATTGAAGTCTAGTGATCAAGTGATCCATAAAGCAAACCTTGTACTTTCATGATAGGCATGCATGACAACTCACAAGTAAGCTACTGTCAATACTAAAATTTTGATCCATAGAGTTTACAAAAAACCCCAATGACACATGCAGCTAGCTGATGACCTCCATTCTTTAAGAAACTTATGATATCTTCTTACTTACATTAAGAAAAAAAAAATGTTTTATTGAAGCAAATACTTCATTCCTGTTATTAGTGGTAAAGTAATGAATCATGCAGTTAATTCCATAATTACACAAGCGAAGAACACTGATTATTATATAATTAAAAGTTTTTACTAGTCAGGCAAAATAATTTACCATATAGTTATGATTTGAACTGGCAATATAAACATGCAAAGCACTCTTCATGCAATAGAAATTACTAGCCTCCATGGATAAAGACTTAAGATTGTAGGAAATAACAAACTAAGAACAAGAGTTACATACTACTGTTCCTGACTTGCTCTGTGATCCGTTTGACATAACTGAAATGTCTTATGACATATTTACTAGTTAAAAAACTAGCAGAATATATCCTTAAAATTAGATGCTGTTTCCAGGAACAGTATCACAACTTACTACACTCAGTAGCTCTTTTTGTCTTTTAGATTTTGAAATGTATTTCTACCCTATAGTTTAAGAGCTAATTTTGGTTTGACAAAATTTTTACTGGTTTATACTGATTTGTAAGCTTCCCTTAACAGTTAAACAAGTTTAGGAAATGTAAGAATTGTTAAAGTAAAAGCAGATTAGATCAAAACTGGTGATAATACCGTCTTGTTTCACTTCTGTGAAGAATACTAATTATCTGTTGCTCTTAATCAGCTACAACTGATAGTTGTATTGAATTAGTGCATTAACACTTAATAATTTTTTTCCCTTCTCTTCTTTCAAGACATCAGGAATAGGGTCAAGTGATCAGTATCGAAGAGAACAAGAAGTTTTAAAGGAAAATCTAAGACTGTCATCTGAAAATGTTGAGCTAAGATTCCAGCTAGAGCAGGCTAATAAAGATTTGCCAAGACTAAAGGTAACATCTTTTTACCTTTAGTCCCCTTTACTCTGACACAGGTTAGGTAATTGCTTCAAAAGAAATGGATATTTTTTTCTGTACATACTGTAAGTTTTTCATGTTTTTACAGAAGTTGAGAAGGTTCAATTGCTGGTAGAAATGATAGAAAATGTCATTAATATGGTAAAGTGCTTTCTCTTAAATTTTTCCAAGTTAACCAATTGAAATACCACTTGTAATTTTGTTCACCAAATATTCATGTCAACTTGAGATCTAATTAAATTGCTTATTACCTTTTTTTTTTTTTTGGTAGGATCAAGTGGATGACTTAAAAGAAATGTGTGAACTTCTCAAAAAAGAGAAAGCAGATGTTGAACGAAAGCTGGGCAGCGTTAGAGGGGTGAGTATTGTATCAGCATTTTCATCATAATTCAATGAAAATGAAAAGAAAAAGCTCTAAGTTTTACTGAAGCTAAATTACTTGGAATCAAACAAAAGCAAATATTAATTGCTCTTGTTTATTTTATTGACAAACTGCTATAATAAATTAATGAAATCAAGTTAACAGGACCATTAGAAGGACTACAGCTACACTTAAATATATGCACTATCATGGCCTTATTTTGTCATTTGGATTAGTTACCTTCAGAAACATTTACAATAAATTTGAGCTACAGCTGTAATAATGAAAATTATATTAGTGTATTTATGTAAATTATTTGACTTGATGCAGATGTTAGAATGTGTAAATTACTGTTAGGGAAGGTTTTTGTTTGTTGTACTGCACAAGATGACACAGTTAAATTTTACCCCAGATACTGTTAACTACTTTAATAGAGCAATATTTCAGAAGGTAAAGGGAAAAAAGTTTTCAGCAGTGCCCAACATGTTTCTTGCCCCTAACTTATCACACTATTTGTGTGACCTTTTAAAGACAGCTTTCTTAATAAAAGCTCTTCAGTGCCTTTGTAGCTCTTTTGGTATAAAAGGAGAATGAGTTCTGCTTCTGGGTACCTGGAAAAGATAATTTTCCATTCTTTTACTCAAACCTTGCTTGAACTGCTTGTGTATTTTTTCTGTCTTGTGCAGTGGTAATTTTTGGACAAGGCAGTTCAGTTTATTAAACTGTTGTATGCAAAGGTTCCAAGAAGGCAGTAAATTTTCTTCTTTTCTTTCCTTTTCAGGCACCAAGGTGTGACAGGTTTTTCTTTAACTCTGTTGTGTACCAACACAAACCTCCTAATCCTTCCAGTTATTTTAGAGAAGAAAAATAAGTAATTTTTACTTCTGAGACTTGGTTGCTATAGATTTATGTGGAGCTCCAGGGAGTAAAATCTTCCCCATTTTACACTGGACTATGCTCCCTTCTTAGAAAGAAAAGGAGGTACCTCATGGACGTAGAACTAGAGGCAGCATCTTTAAATCATTATTGCTGAGGAAATCACTACAAAGATGATGAAAAAATACATGGTTTTGAAGACTCTTTAACAGCTTTTCTAACTCATCAATTAATGTAATGAAAGAAGAAAAATGGAGAAATTACAAGATTTTCCCCAACATTTACTTATTTATCATTCTGCAAGAAGAATATATGCCTTTGGAAAGGGAGATCTATGCTTTAAAATGTAGTTCTCCTGTCACTTTAATTCAGCAGAAGTAGGGTTGCTAAAAAACGGCCCTCTTTTTCTCCCTTAAGCTCCCAGCCATTCTTCCCCTCCACTCCTCCCAAGAGTATTAGCATTTAAACAATTGCACAGTCTGTTGGATTGGGGAATTGTTTTACAAGAAAAGCTAAAAGTTAAGTAGTTCCTTGATTTATTTTCCTAATGTTTCAGTTTAGTTCATAAAGTACAGCAGATTTTGAGATTTAACTGCAGCTTTCTTGGGTAACATAAAAAATGCAGGAGCTGATACGTTGACTTTGGCGGTGAATATATTATTAGACATTTTGGGGAGGTAAGCATGCAAGAAATTCTAGGGTTCAAGTTATACCAAAATAATGCACCATTTTTTTTTTTGAGTTGCAATGGGAAAATAAGCAATTAAATAAGATTTACAGAATCTTAGAATGTTAAGATGAACTATTTGCTTACTTTTACTTTTTTTCCCCCCTTTCTATAGGCTGGTAGAAGTGGAAAGACAGTCCCAGAATTGGAAAAAACAATTGGTTTGATGAAAAAGGTTGTAGAGAGACTCCAAAGAGAAAATGAAGAACTGAAGAAAGCACCAGCTGTGGTTTCTAATGAGAAATTACTTGGTCTTGAACAGGAAAATGAGGGTCTAAAGGTACTGAATTATCTCCAGTGATTGTATTTAGGTAACAGTTTATATGCAAGTTAGTAAAAAAATGGAGCAGCAAGCCTGTTGTTGATATTGATTGGCACAAGTGTTTTAAAAATATGAAACATATATAACAGAAAAGCAGAACTTAATTTTAGCATAACATACTGAATGATTTAAGGTTTGTTGTACCTTAAGGATGTATTTAATTATTTGATGGAATGTTACGTTTATTGTGCTAGGTAGCTGTAAGTATGCTGTGTTTTAAAAATTGAAATTTTCTACTAAGCAATGTATATGTGCTTTAATAAACTGTCTTATATTTAGTCCGATATGGAAAAAATGAAACGTGATCTCGAGGGCCAGCTGAGTATGCGTTTTGAATCTCAAACCAAAGGAATGGAAAAAGTCATTGCTGAAAACGAGAGACTGCGTAAAGAACTGAAAAAGGTATGGTCATTGTAATGCATCCATTTATTCCACTGGTTGTGGCAAGTATATAAATACATGTGTGTTTGGGGTTTTTTTAATGGTTGATATAGCACTGATGTTGCTATGACAGATTTTTGCATTATATGTAGAGAGGAGATATCCAAGGACTAGGCCAAGACAGAATTCAGAAGTTGTAGTGCTAGTAATCTTGGATGCAGTTTTCCTCTGAATCAGCCTATCTCACCATCATTTTAGATGATAGTGTGTTTCATGTGAGGTTAAGTATTCTATAAACATTTGGTTTTACTGAACAACAGGAGGCTGACAGTGGAGAGAAGCTACGAATAGCGAAGAATAACTTGGAGATACTAAATGAGAAGTTAACTATACAGCTGGAGGAAACCATTAAGAAGCTAAATTTGGCTGAGAGCCAACTTGATGGAGCTGACAGCAAAAGCTGGAAGTCCATTGTAACAAGGTAGGAATTAAGAATGTAATAAGGAAGATAAACACAAAAGTGTTTAAAGTGTTAAATCCTTTTTAAATATTAACAAACAAATTACACTTTCATAATTTTTTATCCCTCTTTTGAAGATAGTTTTATATTATCCATAATTTATTTTCTGGTTCTGTATTAATATATAGAATCAGTGTACAGATCTCTGTTATGAATCTAGCAGAGTTCTAGTATCTTTAAATACTGGCCTTGTTAGCTCTTTCCTCTATATAGAAGCCAGTTATTTATCTCCATGCTTCAGATCAGCTCTAGATCTCTGGACAGTTCAGGTAAAGGAAGTATTTTGTGTTCCCTGCTGCTTAAACATACTGTATTTTTGCTTTGTGCAATGTCAGCATTTATGCTGAACACAGAAAGTATTTCAATAATTTACTGCATGAACAACAATCGGAAACAAAAAACTGAACCATATGAATGTGCAAAGGTTGTGTTAGAAAAGCCACTGTGATTTCTATAGTCTTTGGGACATGTAGGCACAGCAGAAGATTATTCATATGTGTTCTGAAGGCCCAGAATTGCAGTCAGCCAGTTGATTCTGCTTTCTCTAAAAGGGAGAAAAACTGAGATCAGCAGTATCTTTTCCAGTATATAAAATGAGGTTTGGGAATCACCATTTCTACATTTTTAGATAAAACTCAGACTTGGAAATCAGCATCAAAAAAAAAATTTTCTTTGCTAATACTAGTAAATGTGAACAACTCTTTAGCAGTAAGTTTTCTGAAAGTTACCTATCACCTGTATCACACAACATGGAACAAACTAAAAAGAAGTTTTATGATTATATGCCTACGTTGTAAACCAGACTTACTTTTTAATCTATCTTTTCTTCCACAATTAGTGGAATTATATGCTTTTTCTGTGACAGCCTACTTACACAGGCTGGAGATCTTAACTCTACAGCCTGAACAACTCTTAATTCCATTCATTCTTTTCTACAAGCAAGCTCTTTTGCTCTATGGTTTGTGGTTTGCTTACAGATATGATTTTGGCAAATGGTCACTCCAAAACCATGGTCAGTCTAGGAAGTGCTACTATTAAACCTGTTTCATTAATGAGCTGTGACTAGCACAAAAATGCCAGTTATATGTAACACCAACATGTTTAATAATGAACAGATTGATATAGACTCTACATTATATGTATATATATCAAGATACGTTCACATGAAATATGTTCATGATTCATCAAAGTGGACAAGGAAGAATTTTTCCCTCCTTGAGGCAAGTTTTTAGTTGGATATCATCTCTTGTACTGCTGGATCTCAGAAAAGGACAAACAGAATGTAACAATGCTTATGCTATTAAGAGAAATAAGCAGCCTGTGTCCTGCATAAGGGTTGAAGAGAGCAAATTTTTGGTAAAAAATCCTTAGGTCTGGACTCCTGTATGACCTCAGGGTGAAATAAGATGATGTACTGCAAAAGTACTCTTGAATAGTTGTAAACAGAAGTGAAAGGTATCTACAAAATCAGAACCTCTGACAGGAATCTTACTAGGGCAGAAAATCAGCTGGACAGGAGAGAGAGAGACTTGTCTGATTTCATCTTAGGTCAGATCGCTGTTGATATCCAAGATTTTACCCACTTGTGTCTTGCATTCCCACAGGATCCCTTGGGGGAGTTCTAGTGCTTCTCTGACATATTGCTGAGCCATTTTGTTTCACTGAGACTTGAGAGAGCCATTGCTTTTTTTTAACTTTTTCCCAAACTATCTAGTGAGGTAATATATCTGTATGCAAGGTCATATTTAGCATAAGGAAGGTGAGCAAAACTGGCTGCTGATCACAGGAGAAAGGTATGCAGTGAAGATGGTAGGCCCTTAACAGCTAGTGTATAGGCTCAATGGTTTTAATACACTTATTCCTTTAGTTCTTCACTTCTTTGGAAGAACATTTTTACTTAGTCCTATTTATTTGATAGATATGTAGTTGAGTATAGACAGTTATAAAATACATGGTTGTGCTAACTGTAGTTGCCTATTTCAGCTTGTGAATAAAATCTTCTACGTGCATTTAATTTAACATGAACTTAAAGTAAGTTAACCTTAACAACATTAAGAAATTACTGATCCAGAGGAGCTGATTGAGGCACTTTAACATGCAATCCACCTCACCAGCACAGGTTCCAAAGCACGTATGTGGTAACAGAAAGTATTCAATAGGGCAAAGGGCTGTCATCCAAAAGACTCTTCAGAAGGCTCTTTGACATGGAGCAAAATGTTTGCTGTCTCATAATCCACTTCAGATGGGAGACTGCACTACATGATCTCCAGAGGTACCTTCCAACATTTTGGATTCTACACAAACCTTTTTGTAGCCTTGTACGGCTGAAAGCAAAATGGAATCATCCTCAGACTGCTGTTACTCCAGGGTTAACTAATTTTTTGTAGAACAGTTTTGCTCTTGGCGTCTTCACCTTCTGTATCTGTATTAGCCCTTTTCTCGGTATATTTTTTTTCCATAAATTATTAAATCGTAAGAAAAATACTGTCAAAGGTACAAGACTGAAGTAAGACCCAAGCAGTGTACATACTGCATCAGTAACAGGCATCCTTTTAGCAGGAAGTAGTTTGGGGTTTATGTGCAATAGCATGAAAAGATTCCCATCATCCTTTAATAAAATGTAGACATAAAGATCCACAAAAGTGTAATATCTGGAAAACCCTTTATTCTAAGATTAAATATGTATTTTTCATTATGCTTCTTTCAGCACACTGTATTTATAAGACCAGTAATTATTTTCATGGCCAATGCCCCAAGCATATTTTAGGGTGTATTTTACGGCATTTATTCTCATAATGATATTTAAATCTGTATTTCTGCTCATATCTTTTTCTAAATAAAACTACTACCAGGATGCATGAAACTAAGTTGAAGGAAATGGAAATGGATATTGTTAAAAAAACCCAAAGCATTGCTGACCTGAAACGGCTGCTTCAGGAAGCAAGAGAACGTGAACACAATGCTGATAAAAATTTACAAGATCTAAAAGAACAAGTGAGTAAAATTTAGCCAGATGACTCTGAGAATAGAATGCCCACTACTAATTTATGTGTTTCTAATGTCTGTAGTGGCAGTTATTTTTTCTCTAATCCTTTCTTTTACAGTTTTTTCAGTCATAGTTGCCTCAAATATATTTACATATTTTAGCCAATTAATTAGGTTTACGACATATTATCAATATATATTCTTGGCTTGCAGCCTTAGGGGGAAATCATGTTTTTCTGCTATGTTCTTCTGTAGGCCTTTTTTTTACTATAGTTCCACTGATCACATGAAAGCTTCTAAGTACAGATACTTCAAATGGTCTTAAAATCTTTCTAGCTTGTTCTGCATAGTAAGTTTGCTGCAGGAACTTCTCTATTCCTTCCAGTTTTTTTGCAGGGGGTGCGGGGATTGACTTACCTGTCCTAAATGGGATCTTGATTTATTTCCAACGTGGCCTCTTGCATGTATGTAGCCTCTCGTAAGTCTTTCAAATACTATTTTATGTGTGGAAGAGTTGACAAATTTTAAAACTCAGGAACCTTTGAAAAGATGTACCACATTCTGGCTTTTAAGTACTCCAGAGATGCAGTCCTAAGACTATTCACTCAGGTCAGCTTCAATCTTCTCATTTATTACTATGTACGTGGTTTCTTCCCCACACTGTCCAATGGTCTTGGACCGGCCATCTTCAGTGTAAGGTATCAAATACAAAACTTACAGTGTGGGAATTCATATGTATATTATGTAAGAAAATAGATGCATTCAATAAATAGAACTTGGAATTGATTCCTAAAAAACAATTTTGTTAATTTTTGCTTGTTTTCCCTGTTGCATAATGTCAGTGTTATTAACATGAAGTGTAGAGCAGCAGTAAAATTAACTCAAGTGATAAAAATCTTTCATTATGTGGTACCCAGATCCTTACCATTTTAGGCAGAAATAGAACAAAAGCCTGTCATTAACAGTAGCCTCATGAGGGTTCATAAATTGTCACTGCATTCATAAACTGTATATTATCTTCTGTTTAGAAGACTAATTTTTTTGCTTCGGCATCTTTACCAAAAGGCACTTCTAGAGGCTCGTTCCCTCTCTGGTCAGGGACCTGTTCTAACTTAACGACTGCAGGTCATACCTAGTCAATGTACGGTCATTTGGGTTTTCACCACAAAATTACACACTTTTCATATTATCTTTCCCAAGGAACTTGAACACCTAGGGATGCAAGTAAGTACGTCAGTAGTATTTTTAAAGCACTTAATGATTTAGGCATGTCACTTCCTTATATATAAATTATGCTGACGAAGCTATTATGTCTAACTTTCTTTGTAAATCTAATTTCTGAATACTTTTTTCTTCATCCTTCATGAAATATGTAGCAGTGATCTATGCTAACTTTGAAAAGGCTGCTGAGAATTAGTTTCATGGAAACTGTCAGTAGATGAACAGTTGTTTCTTTTTTTTTTTTTTTTTTAATAACCTAGTACTTGGTTACATCTTTAGTATTATTTTCATCCATTTTTTAATCCTGGATGGAAGAGAACTCTGTCTGAACTGCATTGTTCATCAATACTGTTTTCAAGAGTAAAACTTTCTTAATTTTTCTTTTAAGATTAAGCTTCTCAAAAACCTCCCTGAAGGTGCAAGGACAGAGCACAGCCTAATCAAGGAGCTTCAGCTTTTAAGGTAATGTACTTCTACATAAATAAATACGTCAGCCAATATACATGCAATAAGAATGACCAAGAAATGTCTATTGCAAATTTTTAGTTAAAGTTCTAAAATATTTTAATAATTTTTAAAAATTATTCCAAAATTGTTTTATATTCCAGATTAACTAATAATCAATTAGAGAAAGAAAAAGAAGAACTAGTGCATCAGATGGAGGATTATAAGCACCACAGACACACCTGTACAAGTGAAGATCCAGCAGCTGGTAATAATTTTCAATACCTAAAATAAAGATCTTCCTGTATTTGGGGCCTAAAACTATTTTTTATTTAATATGTGTGTGCAAAATGATAATAAATCTAAAGAATTACTTGATTTAGATTAATGCCAATAGAGTATGAATTGGAGCACACTAGGGCCTTGGATTTTTGAGTATATATACAAGCCTTCTGTAGAGAATTCTTAGTAAAAATCTCCATAATCAATTATCCTGAGCAAGAGACTGTAATCTTTGTATGATTTTTCCCCTCACAAAATGTGTATTTCATGCCACTGCTTGCTTTATTAGCCTCTAAAGACTGTAAGGTATCAGTCATTCACTGAAATAATCCTTCGCTTTGGGCTCTAAGCTGCTAGAGAATGAGTTCCTACTTCCAGATACCAGCTCTGTGAATAACTTAGGATTTAGCAGGCATCTGTCCCATGGGAAAAGCAGAGCACTACAAAGCAGCACAATGCCATATGACTGGAAGAAAAAAAAACAAAACAAACTAACCCTCTTGAAATTAAGAATACACGTAACAAGATCCTAATGTTATGTCCAGACTTCCTGCACTTAATTCAGAAAAAGCGTACATATTTCTCAGAAGTGTGCTAACATACTGGTCCACTGGACTACTGCACTCGATCACAGGAACTAGACAACACTGTCTACTTTTTACAAGAACTAAGGATCCAGATGACTTCAATTTTTGGTGATCCCAGCTGGGTTTACACACTTCAACTGTTTCAGTTTTCAGGAGATGGAGAACTACTCGAACAAGATTATTCGTGCCATAGATTTTCATTACTTTTAATTTCATAAAAAATCATCATTATTTTTACAGGACATAATGAAATTGTAGAGAAGGATAAAATAGCTGACCTCCAGACACAGCTGAAAGCCCTAGAGCTGGAAAAACAGGAATTAAAGGTGAGTTGCAAGGATCATCCTAGGCAAGACAATGAGTAAAATTATGGTTAGCTAGAAAGAGCCATTTAATATCTAAATTAGTATTTAATGATGAAGTCAATTTCAAAACATTATGTTTATAAAGCCTATTTTGTTTTTAGAGAATGTGCTGTTTATGGGTACAGTTTTTTGTCTCTAGATGACATCCTTATTATCTCATCATTTAAGCTCTCGAGACAAACGCAAAAGAGCTGTTGTGCTGCATTAACAAAGTTCTTGATAAAGGTGGTACTCCTTCATTCTTTTCAATAGGAAGAGACAAAAAAGCTGAGAAGAGAATTAGAAAACTATGACCCTTCCTTTTTTGAAGAACTTGAGGATCTGAAATATAACTACAATGAAGAAGTGAAAAAAAATATAATCTTAGAAGAGAAGTTGAAGCAGCTTTCTGAAGAGTTTGGCATTCAAGTGCATAGTCCAGGCAACATAGCTGTTGATTAGGCTAGTGTTTAGTATTCTCAGCATTGATACAAAAAATAAATTCCATGGCAGTTATGTAATACTCATTTGTCTGTGATTATCTGGGAATAATAAAAGTCTCTTAAAGTTACATTAGTTTTGCACACACCTAAGAATGCAGAATTGGATTAGTCAGCAGTTCATGGTCAGTATTTATATACACTAGTCAAAATAAAAGTGAGTTTTACCTCTCTCAGCTCCTTTTCAGTATCACATTTTAATTCAGAACAGCTAAATTGGGTAATACACAGATTTCCGGTGAAGTTGAAACCTTGGGCTTATCCTAAAAGTTGAGAAACTCTTAAAATGTCAGCATACTTAGCTAGATGTGCTGAATTCCAGATTAGTAAGAATAGATAATTTGCACTTCCTGTCTCATCTGACCATACTGTTTAACTCTGAACTCAGGGTTGGTGTGTGGGATGTCTGTTTTTACGTCCCTCGTTATTTTTACCTCAATTTTAAAAAACCCAAGAACAAAGAACTGAAAATTAAACTACAGTATTTCAGCCAAACCAATGGCATTTTTGTACATAACTGATTTTTCATTTTGTGTATTTTATATAGCTGGATGTATACTTTTATAGAAGACATAAAATAAAGCCAACTCAAACAATCAGTCTCACCTTTATTATTTATATGCTTTATTGTACTTAACATGCCCTTGATGAAGTTTCTTAATTGAGATGCAGTTGTAAATGGAAATTATAAAGCCTTGTCTCTCTCCAATTACTAAGGATCTCCAAAATAAAGCTAGTATACTTTCTATTATTTACTCTTTTTGTCCCAAAATAGTGGAAGTGCCTGTAGGATAGAGGGTAATCGGGGTTTCAAGTAATAGCATAATGTTTATGTTAAATAATACAGGGAAAAGTTTTGCCCTATAAGAAACTCTTACTACTTTAAAAAAAAGAAGTTATCAAATTTTAGACAAATTCTGGTCCCATCAGAAATATGTTCTTTACTGTAAAGAAACTAGATCCTAAATCTGAATCCTACATATAACAGTGCCATAACAATTGTATTTTTAGAAGTGTAACCTATGTAACTCTTCCATTTGACTGCATTCATTAGCTAAGCTTTTAGGACCACCCAGTGATAGACAAGATACTTCTCAGACTTAATGTTGACCGTTTCCAGAAATGGGTTCAAAAGTTAAGGATTTTTCAGAAAAGAAAATAAACATGCTGGAAGCTAGATCTATGCTCTGGCTTTCAGATCTCTGTTATTTAAAATGAGTCATTTAGGATAAACTTAAAATGATACAGTACCTGGGCTGTTGCCTAAGCTAGAAGATTATTTGTCAAGAGTTCTGTGGTAGACACAGGTAAGAAGAATGCAGCACATAGGACAATTACCTTAAAAGCGGAAAATCGTTTTAAGCATCAAACTTGATATCTCTGAGTCTGTCAAATCTTTGACCATCTAAGTTTGAGAAATGGTGAAACAAACTCTTTGGTTCAAAGTCACATTCATATTTAGTTCTATTAAAAGAAATTATAACAGGCTGAGAATTCAGGTATGTCTCTGCAAGTGGCCAGGGTAAATCAAGATGATGGCGATGGAGCTAAAATAAAAAGAAAGAAGATCAGTTCAGCAATTTTGATAGAGTAGCACAACAACTTCCAACTTGGGGCGGGGGGGGGTGTGGGTCTGTGTGGATTCTAGGATCCTCTGCATTAGGGCACTTAAAACCATTCATTAATCAGTTATCTGAATAACATCAGTAACAACAAAGCACAAAAGGCAAATCAGAACCAAGGTGTTCTCCGCAGTTACAGAAGTAATACAAACGTGCTAATTAAAAAAAATCACATTCTTATTAATAATACTTGTTTCATAAGTCATCAATACAAGAAATTAATTTTTAAATAAAAGAATTAAGCTTCAAAATTAATGATTCCCTTACAGAGAAACAAGAAAATACTATGTTCTCAATTATTTTGTTAGAGTATGTTGGGAGTGAAAATGTTCAATGTCATCACCGTAGTGATTCAGTGGCTTGACTAATTCTACTGTCATTTCATTTGATGGAGAACATTTATTATTTAAAAAATTTGGAAAAAGAGACAAAAAATGAGTACTTTACAATATTTCACATAGTGTGAATTATTGTAGTGTTTTTCCCAGGTCTATCCCTATATTTACCTTGATTAAACACCCATCATGGCAGTGCCACACAATTCCTTCAACTTTACCCTCACTGCAGCTTTCAAACCAAGACAGTATGTCACTTTGCTTCAAAGTAGGCGGATCCTTTATTTCAAATGCTCCATGTGGTACCAGAAGATGTACAGGTTGCTTCTTGCTTCCTAATCCTATGTTTAAAGAAACAAATATATTCCTGGTAATTAACACATGATACCTTAAAATTTTTCTCATTTTTGTTACCATGGCTATCTTAAAAGTACTCTGTAGATTTCTATTAGATACTACAACATTGTCCTGCCTATAACAGAACAGTCAAATGTATTTTTAAGTATCAAATGCAGCTGTCTATCCTCACGTTTTAATTTATGATTATTTATTAAAATCTCCTCCTCCTCTGAATAAAATAAACATGACACAGAGATTTATACAGTTGTATGTTTTGTCCTTGTGGTCACCTCCTCAGTAACCATACTGCTACTGGCTAAATTCTTCACACTTCAGATCACAGTCAATGGCACAAACATCTTAGTTCCAGAAAATCTGGCACATCTCAGGAATATGGATGAATACTTAAGCCAGCCTCTTCACTGACTATTCAACACAAATCTTCATCTAAGAATACAGCTACTGGTTTTTTGTTGCAGTTCTTTTTGCATTCTGGGAAAATGCTTGGACGAGGTATGACTATCCTTGCAAGTTATCCTGACAGCAAAGCTCTGAAATTAGAACTCACTTGTGCTCATATCCAATTGTTTTTTTGTTGCAAGGCTTTTAAAGGAAAAAGCCACAACCAAAATTTAGCTTAAAGTACATTTCCTTAAAAAAAAAAATTCCTTTTTCATAATTTAAAAATTTCAACTTATGACTAACTCTAGGGGCTCCAAAAATGGTTGAATAAAATTTTCTGCTTCAAAGGACTAAACAGCATCAGAAGAGCAAGTAAAAAAAGTAAAGAAAAGATACCAAGAAACAATCTTACAAAGTTATTTTAGTATTTTAATATTAATATTTAAAACAGCTTTTCCAGTCAAAATATTTTTTGAAAGACTAAAGCAAAGAATTTTTATAGGAACTGAGGCTTAATAGAGATAACTAGTTCCATGACAACTAAGCTTTTAAGGTATTTTTGGGTGGCTTTCCCTCTCCCTCCGTTCTAAGAAGGTTGCTACCAGAGAGCTTTTTTAAAAATCTTACACATAGAAAATGCAGTTTTCACTCAAAAATAGCACTTAATAAAAAAAGTATTTAAGCACAGACCATATAAACTTACCATATGGATTTGCATTAATATTTGTCCCAATAAGCTCCAGTGTTTGTTCTAGAAGTTCTGATAATGGCACCGGACTGATTTCCAGAAGCCCTGGGTCAGCATGGCATTTCAATACCAGTGCTATTTCAGCCTCATAATTTATAACAGATGAGTGCCAGCAATACTGCTTATTATTTTTCTCCACAGGCACCCAACCTATGAGATAATACTGCATTTTACCAAAGTAAACATCTCAAGTTATTAAGTGTGCACTAGACTTGTACATGCATTAAAAAAATACAAAAACCAAGAAGCCACAGTTAACTACAAACAGGAAAAGTAACAAGAAGAACTCTGTTGTATCTCAGAAGAATGCAAATGTGACAATTATGCCCTCCTGCATACTGAATGACATTACAATTCTTTCTTTTTAATACTTAAACTAATATTTTTAACTCTGGAACGAATTCCAATTTGATTCAAAATTCACACACACCCCCTCACCCACTCCTTTCCCCAGTTTTACCTGTGCTGCATCATAGGTACCTGGCATATGTCCATTTTCATCAGGCAAAGGATTGCCATTAGAGAACTCTAAGTCCTTTGCTGGAATCCAGGTATCAGGAACAGGCTTGAAATCCTCTTCAATATTCCATGAATATTCTAGACACATAAATGCGACATTTAGTTTTCAGTAAACTGTTAGCCAATTTTGTTTCGGTTGTTTTTCAATGCAATTATTAAAATACCACTGATCTAAACCTTGTTTTGCAGACAGTACTCCCAGTTACTTCATACAAGTACCAACATCTGTCACACTCAAGTAGTCTACAATTAGGATGGTTTAAAGAAGCAAGTAGCCTTTAAGTAGTTTAAAAGTGCAAAAACTAACTATGATTAAAAAAACAGCTACCTACTCCAGTTAAAGCTCTCTCAAAGTAAAGAGTGATGTTAAAAAAATTGGAGCAGGATCACTGATATTTCCCGTGCTAGACTAGTTTTTCCAACTGGCTAACTTACTTTGCCAAAAAGAAGAAGAGAAATCTTCACAGACCTTTACAATCTTTCAATGAACGCAAGAACTGTCTAAACTTTTTTTCGCCTTGTTTGCTGGGTCTTCGATCCAGCCTGGCCCATAGATAGGGTTGCCCTAGAGTTTCCAGAGAGAGAAAACCAGCATGTTACTGAGGTAACCATACCCTGCAGAGTACTGAAATCAACTGTGTAACAGGCAAGAACTCTCAATTGCCACTAGAGAAATTTTATATCCAAATCTGCTATTTAAAGTCATAAATTTCACTATATGAATCTAAAAATCTATTTTAGATTCTACATACAGTCTTGCCTAATGTAAGACAAGGTTTTTTACAATTTCAGGGAAAGGCAAGAACCCCAGTGATGCAATGAATCACAGTCTTCTCATTTCCACCCCAACTCCATAATTCTATTAATCCTCCCCAAGGAAATCAGACACTATTTTACAAGTCCCAGTGTGCAAGGAAGACTTACTAATAAGACATTTTAAAACTGGAATAGTTCCTGGATTGTCATGTTCACTTAAACCATACTTCATGTATTTTAGAGACTAAAATCTGTAACACCTTCAGAAATACCTCCTAAGTCTATGGTAACTATTACTTGGTGGTCAAAATGCTTCATGACAGTTGAATTCACAACAGTTGTAAATAAATCATACCATGAAAGTGAAAACTAAGTAAAGCAAGGCTTTACTTAGTCAGAATGAGAAATCTACATAGGGGTCTTCCTTATTACCTTTATACGTAGTTACGTAACAGCAGGTTCCGTCCACCTTTTCAGTAGGAAGTGCATTGTGTATATCTGCTGCTAACGCCTTTCCAGATATAGTTTCAGTTGCCAAAACTTTAAATGGCTGAAAAGAAGACAAGTGGGTATGTTACTGCCTTGCTCTCACAGGGCTCCTTGCAGTTGGCCTCTACGGATTTCTAACACTATTGAAATACGCCCTTGTCTCTTCAAAACTTGAGAGTTTGGAAAATGCTCTAAGACAGGAGAGCCAAGGCAATCTGTTTGCTAATTCTCTCCCCCTTTCCCATTCCTGATTAGTATTTAAAGATGATTTTGCTTTCCACTTTAAATAGGGCATAGAAACTAGAAGGGTTCCAGTCCCATGATGCCATATTTTAAGATGTCCCTTCCTGTATTAGAGTGGCAATAGAAATTCCTCATGACTAGCTCTCCCGAGCTTTCAGTTTGGAGCTGAAAGTCAATAGCACCATGTTAGTGCAATACACAGACCAGTGGAATGCCAGGTGGCCAAAGAATCCTGGTATTATATACTTAGTATCAGTGCTATCAGTGACATACTTCTGTGCTTCAAAAGAGCAAAGAAATACATCTGTGTGAAATAGATCTGTGAATCTGAAACAAACAGCCAACAAACAGAAATTTCTGGTAGGATTTTACGGCTTCTCTAAAAGTTTCACTAGAAACATGCAAGAAGTTGTGTTCACATTCAAATCCTTTTTTCTACATTCATCATACTTCCTTCTACTCTCCCCAGTCAACTTTGTCTTTTAAGCTGGACACTGTCTCTTTAAGTGGACACAAAGCATGTCCTTATGTTGCAGAACCTTCTACATGCTTTTGTTACATTACATGGCTATTTCGTATTTTAGTTATAAATCTGTAACCATAGCATACAGCATATATAAAGACTTTATGAAGATGACATGATAAATTGCAGGGTAGTGAGAAAACAATCCCATTGGTTTTATCAGCACTACCACGCACTTTCTTCCCCACCAGGCATAACCATGTTTTATCCTTGCCTGAACTTTGCAAAAAAAACCAAAACAGCTTGTGCCAGTTCCAGATCTAATACCCTGTTCACTTTTGCTGTAAGAACGAATAACATTGTAGGGATGTACCACTACATGACCATTATTGATGGTGCTGGTACCCCGAGTTGAACAATTGCATTACTGTCCTTTTGGCAACCATTTCAGCTCTTCGGTCCAGAAGTCAATCGCCAGTGGGAGTGAGTCACCCACCTAGATTCAAGTTCACTACGCAACTGCTACTAAAATCAAGAAACACAAGCTGGAGATCTGCAGCTGGACAGGTGAATGCCACCCCAACCTGTCCACGTCTCACAGCCTCAAATTAATTATTCTCTTATAAGCCTGATATTCCTTCGACCACAAAAAGAAAACAAGCAAACAAACAAACAAAAAAAACAAAACACAAAAAACCAAAAAACAAACAAACAAACAAAAAAAAACAAACAAAAAGCAATAACAACAAAAACAAACAAACAAACAAACAAAAATAGACAAGGCCCTTTTTTTTCCCTACGAGGCTCACAGGCGGGGAGGGCAGGGTGGTCTTACACAGGCTCCCAGCGCGATCACGTAGGAACGGCCTGCACTAAGAAAGAGCAAACCCAACACCAGGGCGAACACCTGGATGTACCTGCCAGGAAATGCGTGGCGCTGGGCTGAAACGGCACCCAAACAGCCCTTCTTCCCTGCATTTCACGGGGAGAACCGCTACCGTGCATTTCGCTCAGAATCTGCAGCCAAACCTGTCGCCACTCGGCCGTAGGCCGGGTAACCCGCGGCCCAGCGATTTCCTCCGGGCTCGTGCACGGGCGCAGCCCCACCTGCCTGCCTCCCGCTCCCCCGTCCCCTGCCGTCCCGGGCACCTGGCGCTCCCTCTTGGCCGACGGCTCCTTCTTCACCTCGGTGACGAACAGACAGGGCACCTTGCGCTGCACCGCGCTCCGCCGCCTCATGGCCGCGGCCGCCCGCTCCCGCGGCGCCCGGCAGCGCGCCCGCACCCCCCCGCACCGCCCCGGCCGCGCTGCGCCACGGGAAATGGAGTCCACCCGGCCCCGCCCGAGGCGCTGCTGAGCGACCGACCGCCGAGGCGGTGGGGTCGGCTCCTTCCATCGGCCTTCAGCGAGGCGGTGGGCCCTGCCCGGCCCGGGTCAAGGGGCAGCTTCGCTTTGCCCAGCGGCGGCTCCTACGAGAGTGATCTCCTCCCTCCATGGGTCCAAGGTCCTGGCAGGAGCCTACTCCAGCGGGGGCTCTCCACAGGGTCACAGCCTCCTTAGGGTGCATCCACCTGCTCCGGTGCGGGGCCCTCCACGGGCTGCAGGTGGATCTCTGCTCCACCGTGGGCTTCCATGGGCTGCAGGGGCACAGGTGCCTCCCCATAGGCTGCACCATGGGCTGCAGGAGAGAATCTCTACTGCAGTGCCGGGAGTCCCTTCTCCCTCTCCTTCCCTGAGCTTGGTGCCTGAGAGTTCTTACTCGTATATATTCTCACTCCTCTCTCTGGCTGTTGTTGCCCAGCAGGCTGTGGTATCTTTGTGGTGTCAAAGATTTGTTTCCAAGACCATAGTTCCATCAACAAGAAGTTGGGTATTATTTAAGCCCCACCAATTTTTTTTTTTTTTTTCCGTTTTACACTAAGGAAGCACTAAAATGAGAGACTCTTTGAAACAGTTTAATTTTCTATACTTTCTTGGAAGCAATGGAGACAAAGGAAGATGTTCAGCCTGGACAGATCATGTAGCAGCATCATGCTGATGTCCCAAGTTGGAGGAGCAGTTGGCAACTGTCAAAATGTAACATTCCATCCTGGCTAACAACTGCTTTCAGTTCAGTTCAACAGTTCAACCACATGGAGAAGGTACCACCTGCTTCACTCAGCTATCTTTTGTTTTAGCTACACTGTCCATCTGAATTTTATTTCATCTGAAGGTCCAGTATTTGAAGGAAAACTACTTCTTTCAGGATAAGATTGTGATTTTCCTGACAGCTGATAGCATAGCTTTAATTCAAAGAAATATTTATATTCCACCTGGTAAAAATCTGGGGGTGGGTATGGGCTCCTGGTTATTGCATCCATTTTCAAGAGTCAGGGATTTAGGGGCTAAAGACGGGGAGATGGGCTTTGACTCCTGACCCCAGTGTGTCTCATGGGATGGCCCAGTTGTAGTGACTACAGTCCAAAAGTTTTGGAGATGTTGCTCTTAGACGAAACTGTTAATATCTGGAACTGGGAGAAACCTGCCTCCAAATATTCCAGTATTTTCAAGTGTGGCTTTGTTTTTGTTTAAAAAATGACACAAAAATCATTCAGAAGTAACTGCCAACCTGGCATTTACAAATCTCAGCTGGGATACCATTCACATCCAGGGTATAAACCTGAGTTTACATATTCAGGGTAATGCTCATGAGCACTTGCCTCTTTGGAATTATGAGTTTATCATATGCTTGAGAAATGTACCTCAGCTTATAAGGATAAATTAATTGCACCATCAGAGGTGATGCTAAAAACTGTAAACTTTAATAAGACAGTGATATAAAACAACAATTTAATGTATGACTAACAAAAGTGACTTGTCATGAAAGTACTATCTCTGCAGTTTTGTGCAGACATTTTAGTTGGTGCTACATTGATCAACAGAGAAAGAGCAGCAGTGTATGTATGAGTAAAGAAACAATAATTAAACAAATCCATGTAGAGAGTTATTATTCCCATTAGGCTTTTGTCTGTTATCTATAAAAACAGCTGAAAGATGGTAAGCAGTGTAATGGCAACAGTCTCATAATGTCAATTCCCACTTCTTCTCATTTTTTTGTCGGGAATCTTTCTGGTTTTTGTTTCTTACGCCATATTTCCCCATAAACCCATGCCTTTTAATGGTAAGAGAGTACTAGTGTAAGATTTGCACTTGTACAGCACATTTCATTGGAGATTGATCTGATTTTCCCATTGAACAGGAAAGCAAACTGAGCCACATGTCAGTTAGGTGACTAATAGATGTTTTTTCTTCCCAGCATCTCATGAAAAGTCTGCAGTAAACTAAGTAGACTGCCTTAATCTTCTAATCTGGGAGCAGTTTTACATCATCAGACTCTGTTGACCTAACTCAAGATAACTTTAGACCTATCTGGAACTTAAGATAACTTTCAGGATAATTTGAAATGTTGTAAACTATCAAACAAAATCTTGGTGATACGTTTACAGCAGTGTGAACTGTCATATGTTCAGTCCAGTGTTCACATTGTGCTAATCCATTTAGTCCATTTTTTGATTGTTATGCTTACAATACCTGAAAACTGTTTTCTCCGGCAGCAAAACTACAGCAAGTTCTCCTGTTTCTGGGAGACAGAGCCCGTAGGCTGTAGGAGGATAAGCTGTGACTTCTTTCACAGAAAGCCCCGTAATATAAATGGACTTTATTTGCCACCGAGTAACAGTGAGTAAAAATATTTTCTCAACAATTTGTTCATTAGAGTAAGGAAATAGAAAAAAATGTGCTCCCAGCATTTACTTCCGGTGCTTATGTAATATATAATAAGGTCAAGAAATGGACCACGGTGAACTAATCAGGTATGATCTGCTATCCCAGCAAGCTCAAGGCAAAGAAGGATTACCACATGAATTATTTTACCTGTCATGTTATGAATCTTCATATTTATTTGTGACATGAAAGATGAAGTCACAAATGGCAATTTAGGTGCTGAGATCCATGGAGTAAAAATGTTGCTTAACTTCTATTTTTGATAGATCTCTCTCATAGTTAAAATGGTCAGTATGCAGGTAATAGTTTAAGAGAAATTAAAAGTAGTGTGTGTGGTGGGGGAGGAGGTTGGTAGGGACACTAGTAGCAATATTTGCTGATAGAGCACAACATGTTGTACGGATGAGACAACCATTGAAGATATAACATCAGATTACAGTGCTGTGTGTGCAGATATATTTCCAGTTCATTGTTTTGAATAAAATTTTCAGGCTTGAACATTGGTTGCATGTTGCTGAAGTACAGTAATAGTGTGTAAGGCATCACCCACCATTACAAGTTGGGTTTTCTCAGCCCTCTCTAAGAGGAGCTCTTGACTATCAGGAGTCCTGGTAGACAGCTGGAACCCAGAACAAGGTAAGAGTCCAGAGCAAAGAACCAAGACAGATATCAGAAGCAGGCGTGAGGAGAGCAAGTCAACATGAAACCTTGTGTTCCTGAAATTCCCTCAGAAAAACATAGCATGTCATGTCTGGGCATGTGCAGCTTAACTAACCACATAGGACCAAAACAATTTAAGTTTGTTTTGGCTTATACTACCTGGAGCTGATAATATCTTGTTCTGGACAGTGAAAAGGGCTCTGTGAAGTCAGTGTTTTATCTTTCACAGCTCTTACATGAGATGCAACAAATCTGATCTGCAATAGTGTTATTAAAATGGGTTTAATATGATATACATGCTGCTCATAGGCAAGCAAGAGATGCAAAAGGCTAACAACTGGAATAATAGAAAAAATGCCTACACTTTCTTTTAAACTGGAAAATATATCCAACTTCAATATTTTAATATAACGCACAGAATCCTGATTGTATATATAGTTGCAAAGAGATCAGCTTGAACAGTACAGATAGACTCAGCATTTTTCATCATTTATCGTTTCAGTCCATTGCATTTCCTGGCTCTTGGAATATGTTATCCCAGTACTGAAGCCATTTTACTGCAAACATTATATAGAGAGATAAATTCCTAAGGAAAATCATGTATTTTCGGATTTTCTTCTAATTAAGTGTAAATTATTTTTATGAACTACACATTCCTTGTAAAAATCTACATTTTGTAACTAGTAAAGAGAGTTGATGGGAAAAATAAACTCTGCAATTTTAAAATGGGCAATTCTGTGCTTAGCATTGCTAAATTCTTCAAAATGGATACCGTGGAGATGATACAACTTGCCTGCTATTCGGCATGTTTAAAATATTTCTGTAGATAGGATCCTAAACTCACTCACTCGCTTCAATCCAGGAGTGATTAATCACGCATTTCTCTATCTTGTAAATGTCTTAAAAGGAATTGGAAGAAAAAAGGTTGCTGACTCAATCTAACCACCAGCTGGAAGAGATAACCAGCCTTTTTTAAATAGCTTAGTGATAAAAATGTTCCTCTTTCAGAAGTCTGTATTCAGCAGTGCCTCATCTGTCCATTCAGAGGAGCTAGTACCTGTGTTTTTCTTACTTTCTGGGATTGCAAGGTGTTCTCTTGCCAACCTCTGCACAAGATAATGCCTAATCCTAACAAGGATGTCAAAAGTATACCTGCTAGTGTGAATGTGGATGAGATATTCTACTTCACTCCCAACAAAGTACGTCTAATGTTCTTGTTTGCAGATGTCCCATTAAAACAGGATGTCCAAGGAGGGATTCTGCATCCAGCCCTTCGACAAGACTCACTCAGAAATCAAGAGAATATTTTATTACCAATTCATCCACCACTGATTATAAACCTCGGTGATGAAGAGGACGATGAAGAGGACGATGGAGAGGAAGAGAACTGTAAACAGCTGGGTTTTTTTTTTCCTTTCTTTTTTAAGGAAGTTAAATGGCTTTTGCAACTCTTGCAATGTACTTCACAACTGATTTATTGTAATAACCACTACATTTTTATAAAAGAGTTGTTGACAAGTTTTTTAAATAGTTTTCATCTAATCCTTAAAATGTTGAAACTGGTAGTCACCATATGTGAGCAAGGCAATTTTTTCTAACTCCCTTGTATTTTTTAGTATATATTTCAATAGTGGTATAATTCACATACTGTCTTTATTAAAGAAATTTTAAAATGTGATCCATAATTCAGCTGGCCATCAAAAACTCTTCAAATTTTTGGGATGAAATTACAAGCTTAGGAGGTACTTCGTTTCTGGGAAACAAATTTTTGAACAATGGCTGTACACACTTATCACTGAAGGTGAAGTCACAGGTTTTTTACCAAAGATAGTTGTGTGAGTTCAACATAATTTCAACTGATTTACTAAACTCTGCAGGCAGTCTAATTTTTTTATAGGAATTTTCTTAAATCTAGTGAAGAGAATCCATGCAAAACTCTTCAGTAGTTTGACTGAATGTCTGTGCTTATATATATATACACATATATCTATATGTTAATATAGGTAAACCTTTGACTGTATCTCACTTCGAGTCACGAGATTCATAGGCAAGGAACAAATTGCCCATTCCTGGAGAGTGAAAAGTGAGAGAATAGCCTACTTTCAGGCGTGCACTCAGCAAATTACTGTACCACCCCAAGCCAATTTTCACTTTCTACTTGCCCATTAGGTAGGGCAACCTGTTAGTGCTTCCTAACATGTTTTCAGTCTGAATATGCCACATTAACTCAAACAGTATAGAACACAGGGCTTTGCTAATCTTCAGAGCCTTAACTGAGAGAGGTAAGGAGCACTCACTTCACCAGCTCTGCTAGCAGACATTGTAGAGTAGTGACTTTTGGCAGAGGTTTTGTGACAAGCACTCTCTGGTGACATTTTGAATTAGATCCTTTTTGGGTGTAAATGAAGATTTATTTTGAAAATGAATACTGGAGATGCTTTTGAATCATATCAAATGAACAAACATTTGCTTCTTAATATGTGTTTTAACTGTAATTCCATTGTACATAAAAATACCTAATGTTAAGGAGTCATTTTTCTGTCTGTAAGCAGAGGTTGCAGTCAGAAACAAAAATCTTGTAATCTTTTACAAATATTTCCTACAGATGTGTCTAACTTGAGGCCCAAGACTGCTGCAGATATTGAAGAGGAAAGAGCAATAAGGGATATATGCTATAAATCTGGTAAATATGAAATTAGTCACTCTTTTCTAAACAGCAATGCTGCCAATACAGTAACGTTTGGGCCTTTTTTTCCCTCTCTTGGGGCATGTTTAGGAGAGTATTATGGGATTCAGAACCCTCACAAACACCAATCAACAAGAACTGTGTCTTTACCTTGGCAAGATGAGCTACTACCCTTGGAAGCTACTGAACAAAACTTGCAGAAAGGCAAGTGCTTTTAATTTCCTTGAACTGTGTTTACCACTTTTAAAATGGTTGTAACATGGAAAAACTATTACATAGTTTGCAGCTCTTTCCCACTTTTTAAATTTAGTGGAAATAAAATATTACAAAGAACATGTTTGTATTTGTAAGCATATTGCCCAACCACTTTGTTAATTTTTACCATAATATATAGATATATATATTTATTAATATTAGATTAGATATGTAGATAAATATATATTTGCATTTATGTGACTATTTGCATCAATTGTGGATGGAGAAGGTAGAAATGAGCTATTAAGCCAACGGGTACTTTCCTTGCGTGCACAACATAGGTCTTCCGTATAATTTTTCCTTACAATCATGATTTATGTAGTCTAATTTTAACCATCCTAAGGTTAGGAATATAGTTTCAATTTCTCATCAAGGCTCTCTGTTGTAAGTTGAGAGAGACAGGAACTCTTATGGGGCTATTTATTACATCATCAGATGCGCCAAAGGAAGGTGAGATGAGTTACTTTGCCAGAGCTGCTCTGCACTCTCTGCTGACTGTCTTGCGTGTCTAGATGGCAAAATGTAGTGATAGAGCAAACTTTTCTATAACTAAATTTAGATTGAGTAAATATCCCCTTCAAGGGTCTTATAAAAGAGAGGAACAAAGGAGTTCCATTTTGTTTCAAATGCTAGGCTTTATCCAACTAAATACAAATTTGTAAATATTTACCACAGTTATTATGTTACTTCATTCATTATTCTCTTCTATTTTCTAAGTTTAAAATGTTTGTTATTAAAGTAGTTTTGATAAATTATTTCTAACAAATATATAGGTACATTATGTCTACAGATGAGGAAATCAATAACAAATACATAAACATAGTTTTAAGAAGTGTATTTACTTATCATTAGACACATCTAGAGAAAAGGATAGATATGTTTCCCCAAAGCAGTTTTTCATTTGTGTTCTCTGAGGCTTTAGGTACTATGATTACATGCATCTTGAAAATGCCATGAATTCATTCAGTGAGGATTCAAAAATATGATTCATGGAAAGTGAGAAACTCATGAATAATCAGGTAGTTTGTAGCTAGGTCTTTACTTTCATGCGCTAGTCTTCTTTAGCCTATGAATTATGATATTATCTTAGAGAGCATGAAAGTTATGCATCAGTTACACTAGACAGGATCCAAATAACCAAGAGAAAGAAGGTTATGAAATAAGAGGTTAAGAGAAATTGCACTAATCACCGGCTGATAGAGGTGGGAAGAGGAGAATGTCAGTACCATTCCCTGGGCTTACTCACAGCTAAACATTCTTTCTGTTGCCTTTCCAGGTGATGGTAACACAATTCCTACAAAATGTAATAATGCAAGAAAAGAGAAAGAGAGTTCAGAAAGGAGAGTACCAATAGAGAGTACTCCCAATAAAGATCATAGATCCTTTGACAATAGAGGTAATATACTGTAGCATCAGCTTCTCGTTGCTGAACATCAGGTGGTAAATAAAATAACTAAAGATGCATGTGTTAAACTCCACCACTTTACATTTGAGTTATTGTTATTCTTTGTTCTTTATGTTCTAGACACTCTTTCTCATGCTGCACCATTAATTATAACAACCAAACCCACTGTTTATGATTATGTATTATGCTTATTTTAGGATTAAACTGAAAAAAATCCTTTAAGCTGATTACAATTGACTTTTTTCATACTTAATTTTGGGAAAGAGAGGATTCTGTGGAGTTACAAAAAAGCAAGTGTAGAGATGCACACAAGTTAAAATATTTTCAAAACCTGTTACATTTGTGAGACTAGCCCTAGCTAAGGTGAATAAGCTTTATGTTTTTCAGCTATCCTACACAGAAATAACAAAGATGCAATCCTCTATCTTGCATAACAGTGTCTGATCCCTCTGCATAAACTTGGTTGATGTTGATGAAGACACAGTGACCCATTGAGTTCAGTATTGAATCATGTCATTAAAGCTGAGGAATGCTCCATTCTCCCTGAATTTACTTAGTACTTAGTGGTATTCAATTCTTTTTCTTCATAAATATTTATTAGTGGTAAAAATAGTAGTAATTGTTGTAGTATTCTTTTTTCTCCCTTAGTTTGTCAATACACTACCATGCCGGGGCTGCTTGCTCTAGCTTGGAGCAAACTGGTATGGGTCTCATAGCTCCAGATTTTTATTGCACAGTAAAAATGTGACCTTTATATACAAATGTATCTTTCTTTTAAACATTCTTTATGTCGATGAAAAGTTACCAGTGGGAAACAATTCAATAATTAAATCTCTGTTCACACCTATACGTATTTAAAGCTTTTTTTTTTTTCCATCTAATTTTGTGGGCCTTATTGAATCAGCTATTTGGTTGGTCGTACTTTTTAAATTGATTTCAGCTGAAAACATGCCATATAAAAAGCAGACTCTGCATTGTTCATGTTTCTCAGGGCGCTCTTGAGTGTAGATAACTTTTTGAGACTCCTTTCCTCCAGGAGGTGGTGGTTCTGGGACACACAGGAACACATTTGTTGATGGGAACAGATTTGACACACTGCCTTGGGAAAAAGAACGAATTGCATCCAAGTGTTCTAATGTGAAAGGTACTTCATTATTATATATTTCCAAATTTTTGTATTAGATCATTTTTGTTCTTCTGTAAGTGTGGTAGGCGTTATATATTTTGCGTGGAACCAATCTGAAGTGAAATTTTCCATTAACAGTGTGATTTCTTTCACTGCAAGATGACAGCAGTCATTGTATGCTATGGTTCATTTCTGCTTCTTTTAGCTAGTTTGCGTCCCCTGTTAGGTTCCATGTGGGCAGGATTAGTCCCTGAGTTACTAAAATCTTTGATGCTCACGTGTTAGATCACACGGAGTGCTACGCACTTTCCACTTCTGTCAAGTAAAACAGATTTCAATGTAGTTGGTATCTCGCAGAACATGGGACTTAATAGAACCAGTAAAAATATAGTTACATTTGTGATAAAATATGCTTACTAAAAACTAGTCACATACAGCAAATTAACATACCTACACCAAAGTATCTTGATCATAAGCTTCATTCTTTTCCCAAAGGATTTCAGAATTTATTTGTCAATGTAGAATATATATCCATGTGATTATTGTAGGTAGATTGTTACCTGGTTATTTCTTGACAGTTTTAGAGTAAAAAAAAAAAAGACAGATTTTATCTTTAATCTACCCCATAAACTAAAGGAAAAGTAGAGAATTTCTGCCACGTTCTGTCCTGAAATGAGAGAAACCAAAAGTGTTTACTTACATTAGTGGGAGAAAAGGAAGAACAAAGCCACATCTTCCTAGGGAGTAGAAGGGGCCAGGAGAAGAGCACTGTGGTTACTTTATACCAAAACTTTCCTTGTGAAGTTCTGTTTGTAGTTTGAAGTGAGCTTACCGATGCAACAAATGCTATTGCTATTTTATTCTCCTCATTATGTATTTTGTTATGTTCATGTACTACCCATGTTCAAGATGTATCTAGATGCTACAGGCAGACATCATTCACAGTTCAGCCAGGTGTCTTTGGAATGCATGGGGTGGTGTCATGGTTTCAGCCCTTGTGCTTTCTGCACAGTATTATCAACCTAAAAATTTTGCTACTAATTAGGAAGAGTTTGCACAGACAAAACAGATCACCTTGAAATGGGGTAATACTAAGATTTATTGCTACACTACAGAAACTAAGGGAAAAATACTTATATATATATATATATACAACTCTAACTAGTTTTCTTATAATAACACACTTATATATGTACAAATGCCACTCCTCCTCTCTCTCCCTCAAAAACAGTCCAGAGGGAGAAAGAGAAGGGAGAAAAAAAAAAGTCTTTAAGGTAACAGTTTTAAACTCCTGCAGCTTGAAGATACTTCTCTCTTTCTCTCCCTTGGAATGCAGGGGAGTTTACTTCTCACTTCTAGCTGCTTGTCCATAGTCGCTGAAGATATAACCATGTCGTCACTACGAGATTCAGGGCTCT
>VXAY01004946.1:519493-584148 GCA_013399855.1 Oxyruncus cristatus
AGGGAAGGACTCCCCCATACCTCTGCACTTTCTCCACCGACCTTGGCAGCTGCATTGTTATCTCTTGCTTTCTGCCGCTCCTCTCAGAGCTGGAACTCCTTCTGTCTCAGCCGAGCAGTTTTTCTCTGGAGTTTTCTTCTCCACTCTGCTACATGCTTTCGGCCAGAGGCTTTGGTGCCATGCCTGCCCCTGGCCCAAGGCCAGGGGTGGAGGGCATCTGGCCCCCCATTCGGGGGGGGGGCCTCGCCGCCTCACTTACATCATGGCTCCAAATTTCTCTCTGCGCCACACACAACTACAACAATGACAACAACCCTTCTTTTCCGGTTTGTGTTAAATTATGTAATTCGTAGAGACGTCACAGAAGTCTCTAATTGGCTACTTAGCCGGAATTTCACCTGGAACTAACCATCTTCTACTCTAAAACTGAGGGGGGTGGGCTAAACCATGACAGGTGGTCTCTATGGGCTCAACCATGGGTGTTCCAGAGGTCCACACATCACCTATGGAGGGTAGAGAAAGGATGATCTGGTTTTTGCCTGTAGGGTTAATTTTTGAGTGGGCTTTCAAGATTTCTTCTGCTAGAGGAAATAGAGCCACTTGTACTTTCTTTTTGGGGAATGATACTTACAGAATAATTAGCATGTGAAACCATGTTCCACACAAGACAACCCATGTACGAAGTGGGAGATTATGTTTTCAAAACACCACAACAGTTTTTGATAAGAACATTTTGTCTGCTTTCTAAAAAAGTAAATATGTGTTATTTTAATTTGTCAGAGACAAACCACACTGAGCTGGTAAAGAACCATCACTGTAAGGAAGTGAAAGAAAATAAATGCATTTCTGAGGAGCCAAGAAATTCAGCTAATACAGTAACTGGCAAAGGTATTTGCAGAAAACTGCTGGTTTACTCATTTTTGTTTACTAAACTGTGAGATGATTTAGCACTACCTAGTTAGTTTCTGTTCTTACTGTCAAATGTGGACAGTCCATATTTGGATTGGACTATCCACAAAGAACATTTTTTTAATCTTGTTGTCTAGCCTCCAGTCTCCTGCAATATGTCAAATTTTGAGTAATAGCACAACTTTTTGTTTGTATTTTCACTTTTAGGAATTCAGACTTTGGACCCTAAAGTAAAACCAAGGTACCAACAAAGACGTCAAAGTAAGAATGATGAAACTGCTTCTTCCAGTCCTTATGGGAAAGAAACTGGAAGATACACTAATTTAAATTCTCCAGAACCTCGACGATCAGCATATGTAGTCTACCGTACAGTCACTCAAAAACCAAAGTTCAATGGATCTACAGGTGGGCTCCTGCTTACACAGAATTCTTAAAATGCCTGTCTGTATTGTGCTGCATTCAATTGTGTCCCTGCAGGTAAATATGTTATTTATGCCTAAATACCTAATTTATTTAGGTATTTAGGGATGAGTAAATTTGATTAAGCATAATTTTGACAAATAGATTTCAACCATATCCAGAGACAGAAATGGAAAGATTTATAAAGCTTTACAATTTGTCAGAAAGAAAATAAACAAACAATAATTGAGCCACCTTCACAGCATGAATTCATGAATGCAGAGATGTATTGATGTGCACAAATATACAGTTCCCCACTTTTACAGCATCTTTTATGTGATTTATTCTTTTCAAATATTTAGTAAACTTTATTAAGGTTAAAAAATCTCCACCTTTAACTTCTTATTTTATTCTAACTACTGATAATAGAAGAAGTAATTTTGCAGTAGAATTTATGTTTTGTCTTAAGAAATGTTTCTTATTCAACTTTTATTGTCCCAGTAAGGTATGAAAAAATGACCTTGGTTTGCACAGTATAATTCCACAACTAGGATTTCACCAGTTTTGATTGCTATGAATTTCTATTTGTTGTCATTATTTAGGGTTATTTTTCATCTTGAATAAACAAGGGTTTGGATTTTATTCAAACTTCTTTTACCTATTTAAATAGAGCGGAAATTTTTATGATTTATATTAATATTATTTTTTCACATTAATTATGTTGGACAGAGGACTGAATCCCTTCTTCCTGCCATTCATGTGGGATGATAACTTCCTTCATCTTTTTTTACATCTTTGAAATACTCTACTGTCCTCTTGATGATACATGCTATGTCACTAATTTGACAAGAAACCTAAAGGTGGGATTCTGAGTGTTGCATCTTTCTTTCTGGCAATCTGTTTTGGAGTAACCCTGATTTTACAACTTTATTTTTATCTTTCTAATATAGCTTTGTCCATCATTTGGGCTTTATTTGCCTTTACACCTTCTATTTCCATGGGTTCCCTGGACAACTGTATTTTTCATGTCATTTTGTCAAAAAATTCAGTGGTAAATAATTTAAATAATCATAAATTAAGAAAGTCTTGCCAGTTTCGGCCATCTTTTAAGCTGTGTTGAATCACCATCTTGAGGTGCCTCCCTGTCTTCATTTCTAATAACAGGAACTTCCTTCAGACAGAGTAATGCCTACTTTAAGTTGAATAAAATTAAGGAAAATGAATTCCAACATCACTACTTGGTCTTGCGGACAAATAGCTGGGTCTTTTTTGGTTTTTATCTGAATGTTTGCTTTCATTAAATGTGAACAGGTTGCTGTAGAGATATAGAGAGAACATTCTTAATGTGAAGAGTGCATTTTATCAAATTTCCATGTTAAAAAAGGATAGAGCATCTCAGAAAAAATGGCAATCAACATTTTTCTCATAAGGGCAATCATTAACATTTTTACTGCCTTTCTTTCTAGCAGGACCTGAATCATATGGTCAGAAATGCTCAAAACAGAAGAATCAACCTGATACCAATAGGAGATTCTGGACACAAACGGAAAACTATGGTAATACTTATATGTTGTGTATAAACTGAAAATTTTAGGATCGTTATTAAATTAATAATTTGAGTTATTGAATTAAGATGGAACTATCTTTTGTTATTATTAAATTAATATTAATAGTACTAATTTTTAATCAAATTTTCTAGAAAATGGTTTGTGATTAGGCACCAGACTCTGAGGCACAATCGTCTAGCACAAAAACATAATATAGCCTTGTGCTATATTATGCTAAAACACATGTGCTAAAACATAATATAACCCTGTGAAAGCACTATGTTAAAGTGCTTTCAGAAACAGGAGGTTGGAGTATGGATTAGTTCAATCTGGAAACAATTGATGCCTTTGGGAAGATCTTCAGCACAGGAATATTCCCTTTGTTGAAACAAACAATGTCCATGGCAGAACCACCTCATTTGGAAGATCCCGTGAGCATCATGGAAATGCTGCAATATTACAAATGATCTTTAAAGTATTAGAGAGAGAGTCTGTCTTTAATGCTAGCTAGTGTTTCAGAGGTGATGTATGATTCACCCGATGCATTCATTGATACTTCAGCTAATGTAGTATTTAATTGACATATCACACTAAGAGAGTCTTTCCTGAAATTGTGTCTGAAATTAAGAAACGACATATATGTTTTTCCCTACAGGAAAATATAATTCAGGATCTTCTAATTCACCAACTTGGAGAAAAAGAAATCCACAAGCAAAACCGATCCCTAAGTGTAAAACAACCTCTCAGGTAACTGATAAGAAATTGTTACAATTCAGTCTTTTTAGGAGAAGTGATATGTCTCTCCCCACCTATAAAACGTTAAAGTGCTTGTAAGGCTTGCCCAGTCAAAACCTTGAAGATTCTAATCAATATTAAGCAGTCTGAAAGAGTAGTTTGATTTGTTTGCAAACATCTACTTTTACCTGTATAACTACCCTGTGATTTCTAAATTTTTTTACAATAATTCTGATATGAAATCGAAATGTGTACCTGCCTTTATAATGGAGCACTACAAAAAGCAGGTTTGGGATTCTAGCACTGGACAAACATAGTAGAGACTATATGAGTTGTGGTCTTTTTGTTTCTCTGCTGGATTGTTCATGAAGCATCAGCAATGGCTGAATGATGATCAACTGAGGTCCAAATTCATAAAAGGACTCAGGCTACAAAACATTCGCAAGACACTCTAAGGACCATTAACACATTTTACTGCTATTTTGAAAGCAGAGATTAGAACCTCCATCTCATGTTTACTTCTTAAAATGTTTCTGAAAGAGCATGTAGTTTTACTCTAGTAAATTATGCACAAAATGTTCTGTATATCTATTTTGACAGCAGAGCCAAGAAGATGTGGAAGGGAATAGAAAAGGAGAAAAAGAAAAATCTAAAGGGAAATAAGGCGATTACCAACTGGAATACACAAAGATGATGAATCTGCAAAGTCCAAAAAAGAAGGTGTAGGAAGTACGCTGTAATGTTTCTAAGATGACTAAAAAACTTAAAAAGTATGCTCTGCACAGTCACGTATAAAGATGTTTAATATATTCACTAAGTTTAATCCATTGTGAAAACTTGGCAGTTGAAGTTATTTTTACAGATTATGGCTATACACCAGAAGACTGACAGTAATATGTGTCCATAGAGAGGAAAAGTATCCCTAAGCAGAGTCTTTCCCTTTTTTATTTGACAGATGTTTAAAGGCATAATTCCTAATATGAATAAATACTATTAGTTTTACTTAGCAGTTTCAGAGGACTTTTGATGTGAACAACAATGGAATGTAGCTGTTCTGGTGTAAAAGCCATATTCTTAGATGGCTTAGCTGTTTGCCAGATGTTTGGGGACTCAATCTGAATATGATCTTGAAATTTTGCTATTTTAGCAGAGCAACAGAACTGTGTTACTAACTTAATGAACTTCACAACAAAAGTCTCAGAATTAAATGAAATATATATTTGCACACATTTTAAACTAAAATATTAAGAGTTGGGTAATGACTGAGAGGAAGACTGATAAGAAGGATACTTTAATATCGCTTCCTGGAGAAACAGACCTCATACTGAGGTGTTACATATATGTGACTTCATATCTTTGTCTTATGTTTTTTCTTTGTATTTGCCTCACCTTTGATCATTCTCAGAACATAATCAATTTTTGAGAAGAACCCTTCAAACTTCTTTCTGTAAAACTGGTAACTACTGTTCAGTAATTATCTTGGTGGCACCTGTAACTGACTGTGAAAGCACAGCCTTGGAGTCTTTTCTTCATTGTGACTTCTCAGAGCATGAGGATGGATCAGATACCTTCCAGGGTACTTCTAGATGAAATTATTCTATCGTTCTTTGAGAAATATATTCATACATTTCTCTGTCCTACTTTACTGAAAATATCTCAATAATGGAATACCTTTTATTCTATTTTGAAATTTATATTTTAATAATTTAACTTAAGAAATGCTATAGTGATTACAAACATGTACGCAGTTAGGTATCACTTTTCTTAACTGAGAGAAGAATAGAAAACCCTAGAGTATCTAGTTTAACTAAGTACAAGTGCACAAAAAAACCAAAAACCATGGTTTTAAACCAAAGACTGTGTTGAAAATGTTCCCCCACCTCTAATTAAACACTGCTGTGCTGTCTTGTGCTGCACGTGCAGCCTGTTGGCTCGTGCCACACAGATACCTTACCGTAGGAGAAAATCAACCAGCTCTTTGGAATAGGGGAACCTGCAGGCAGCTGCTGCTTGGTACAGGTGATTACACTCTCCGCCTGTCCTCACCTTTATTTAGCAATGCAGCAAGAAGTTCTCAGGTGAACATCCTTTCTGTTTGATAGTAGGAATGAGGAATATAGTTGGCTTCTTTGGGAAAATCCTGTAAGAGTTCCAGTGACCAAAATGGGGTAACTTTTCCATGGATGGGATCTGCAGGGTATGCTGGGCTGTGGTTAGAGGTCCATTCCATGCTGCACAGCTTGGGCCTCCCAGCATCTGACGGGTCATGTGATGATCTATACTATCTTCCTTCTCTTTTTAGTGTGGTGTCTTAAGAGATGCTTTATAGAATCTGAGCACCTTACTGACTGGGATCATAAACAAAGCACCTCCTGGTTCAACTTCATCCTCCTCCCTGTCCTGAAAAGCCAATCCAACAAGACAAAGCCAAAAGAAAATAATTTTCTGGCATCTTAATATGTCAACATCCCAGCAAGTGATTGGGCTAAGTGTCAGGCCCAGCTCGAGGGGAAGACAAAAAAAATACAGGAGGAGAAGGATGTGGCCATGAGGGCAATTCTTGGCTGATCCTGGGTTGTGGAACCACAGCCTCAGTACATTATCTCTTCACTTTTCACTGGAGCTTCCTGTAGAGAAATTACAAATACTGCTCTCTTAATCATCACTTGCTCAGAGGAAGTCACAGATACTAAGAAATATGTCACCATTGTACACTAAAGATGTGGCTCAACAATATTAACAGTTCCTGTTAGGTGTTAACTGCTCTTGATGGAAATCAGAGAAGCAGAAAGAGAACAAGTACTTTGAGTGATCAAATTCTTATTTAAGATTTCCCTTTCACAGCTTCAAGGACACTAAGATCCTTTAAAATAGTAAAAACACATGTGTGTTTTCCAGACCAGAGACATTTTCACTATTATATTTTTTAATCCCCTCTTGTTTAGTTTTCTTTGTCACTAGGGCCTCAGAGAGGAGCCAAAGGAAATTGAGGATATTCAGCATTTCGTGCAGCGAGGCCCTAAAGATTGTACTTCTGTATTTTCTCATAATCACTGTATGGCAGATCCCTCACACTTATTTAAACGTACAGAACTTGAAAATAAGTCCTTAGATAATGAGCCAAAGATCAGAGGCAGATGACTACTGAAGAAGAGTTGAATTTTCACCAGTATTAGGTATGCATTGCCATAACCTCCTGCTGAATTGAAAGGACCAGGGGAAAGAAGTGATTTTTTGCTTTCACCCTTCACGTGTTAAAATATGTTAATGTTTTTCCAAATAATGCTTCTTAAAGCACATCAAACTTCTAGTCTTGGTGAATCATGTTACTTGGTAAACAGAATAAGTGGTACTACCTGTATTTTATCAAAAGTTTGCAAAGCTTCCAGTCTGAGATCCTGCATTCCTGAACAAACTTATATGGCTAAATTAAAACCATTAACTCTCAGCATCTTAACAGCACTAATAATTTAAATAAGCTGTTTATTAATTAACTCAAAGTCCATCTCAACACTGGAATAAGAAAAACATTGGTGTTTACAAGATAAAAACCGAATTAAATGTTCCTGGGAATTGTAGGCATTGTTTAAAAAAAGAATGATTTTCTCCTTTTCCATTTGACCTAATGTCTTCAAAGATTGGTGTCCCTGTTGTTGCTGTTCATGCATGATCATAGAATCATAGAATTATCAAGGTTGGAAAAGACCTCCAAGATCAACAAGTCCAAGGCTTATTAATGAATTTCCACTGTAAGGATAGAATGTGCTTCTTACATTGTCACAACTCTTTCTGGCCCCGAGAAGATCTTCAAGGCAGATTTTGAAGATTGTAATGCCTCACAGCAGTATTTAACAAGCACAACATACTGTAACATGACCCATGGTAATCCTATTGACTTCAACACAATTATTGATATTCTTAAATTCAAGTGTATCTTGATTGATCACAGCGCTGAGTGGATTCCAAGGTTTTCATTTCAGTATGCATTGCAGCCTGCCAAATTCATATTGCTCTTGGAGATGGATGAGGATGTAAAATATAGCAAGACTTTTAACTTTAGAAGCAGAATTTGCAAACTGGGGAAATATAGTAGAGAATTGTATGGGGAGCAATAAATTGTGGAAATGTGACAACCAGTTGCAAGTAATAAAAATTAAATAAAAAAAATAAAATTTGCAATAAAACATGCCTCGTACCAGCTCTTTCAGTTGGGCAGTGCCAATCAAAACCTTTGTTCTGTTGGTGTAGGAGTACCATGAAGAGTACTCCTTAGTAGGAGTGCTGGTGAAGGGAAGACAGAACTCTTAAATAGCTTGTGCTCAGACCTTTAACATTCAGAAATTAAATATTTGTTTTGAAGGAGTTTCAGGTTTATTCCATTATGTTTATATCTGTAGGTCTTTCTCATAGGCCAAAGCACATGTCAGCAAGAATAGTGTCAGTACAGTTTGGACAAATGGATTGCTGAATACTGATACTGCCAGCTGTCAAGAGAAGTCTTCAGTCTCTTAAAGAAGTAAAACTGAATAGTGTGTGGCCATATTTTGTGTCCAGTATAAAGAATGGAAAAATATCATAAAATATTTTGCAAAATACCTAAAACTGGGTCTTTGAAAGAAGGAATTGTCAACATTTTGTGAAGTGATAATGACGTATTTCATAGGCAAAATGCCACATGATGGTAGTGCTGCAGTTCCTGATACTCTAACAGTAAAATTTTCTTCAGGTAAGGCAGCTGCAATGTTTCAATTCTGGAAACTGGCAGATGTTTAGCATTTCTTAACTTGAGGCCACAGATACCTGCTGTTTGATTTAAGGTGTTAAAAAAGCTACCAGCATGGCTTGAACTGAAGTCGCTGTAGAATAAATAGCCACAACAGCTGAACTGTTTTGATTTACTATTGTTTTATTTGCTCAGAGTGCACTGCACTATTTTAAAGTGACACACCTCAGGAATTCACAGCAGACTCTCCTTCCTTTATTCCAGCATGACTTATTCAACATTTTGTTTGCTGGAAAAAGCTGTTTTAAGAACCATTATTTTAAAATCCCTATGATGGTACACACTATTGTTATTTAAAAAAACAAGCAATAACAGTGCATAAGATTTATTCTAATAGGCTAGCAACCACTTTTTGTTACATTAGGTGACGAAAATAGGTTTTCATTTACTGGATCATATAATTCTTTTCTCAAGAATTTGAGATGTGCCTCTCAACAAAGCTGGTCTTGAGAAAACTCCCTATTTCCCATGTAAACTCCAGGCAAGCAGTGGCAAAGAGCTGATGTCCTAAAAAGAGCCCTTCCTCATTTTATAGATCCATGTATATAGATAGATATAGATATGTCTGTATTTTTTTTAAGTGCACACAGAAGTTATCAGGCTTGTTGTAGAGCTTTAAACTACTTTGGAAGGGGGAAAGGGACAAAACCAGGCTCACCAGTGATGAGTGATTGGGGTGTTGTGCCAAAACTTAAGAAAACAAGCACCTTGGTACAAGTGAAACCTGGTGGGATGAGTCCTGTGACTGGAGTGCCCTGTTAGATGGTTACAGGCTCTTCAGAAGGGGCAGGGGGGGCAGAAGAGGCAGAGGGGAGGCACTGGCTGTAACAGAAGGGTTAGAATGTGTGGAGCTCACAGGTGGCAATGGCACAGTTGAGAGCCTCTGGGTAAGAAGCAAGGGGCAAACAAATAACGGGGATGTCATTGTGGGAATCTGCTGCAGACTTCCTGGCCAGGACAATGACACCAACAAATTATTCTTTGAGGAACTAAGGGACACTTTCAACTGCCCTTGCCCTTATGGGGGAATTTCAACTTGCCAGAAACTAACTGGGAGCATCACACAGCTGGTACAATCGAGGGCAGAAGATTCCTAAAACACCTGGATGACAACTTTATGGAATAGGTCCCAAGGGAGCCAACTCAGAGAGATATCTCCTTCATCTACTGCTTATCAACAGTGGATCTTGTGAGCAAAGTGGAGATTAGTGGCCGTCTTGGCCACAGTGACCATGCAGTGATCAAGTTTATAACCTGTGTTGACAGGAGGAAATGTGTCAGCAAAACCTCAAGTCTGGACATGAGAAGAGTAGACTTCAGATTGAAACGCTACAGGATAATAAACTCTGATTACCTTAGGCAGATTACCAACCCAGATATCCCAATAATGTTTCCAATAGCAATCAAAAGAGAATATTTCAAGGGAACTGCAGGCACTTCCAAAGGTGGGAAATAATGAACAGTACATGCATTCGAAAGTTTCTTTATTTAGTAGTATTTATGGCTCAAAGTGAGAAATTTTAATTTTATTTTACAATATATTTTCCCTCTGAGTTATTGGAATGGTGAGCTCCACAGCAATTTTTTTTGGTGAAATTAAATGTATTCATTTTTTAAATCAGGTTTCAACTTCCTGACTTTCTATTAAAATATGTGCCCTTTTTTCTGTGAATAATTTACTACACTGAAGACATACAATTGATATTTTTATTGTTTTAAAAATTCTGACATTTGAAAAAGGTTACAACTCAGTAATTTATTTTGTACAATTAATATCCCCGTTGTAACTTCTGTGAAATCAGAGGAGTTTTCTATCTCAGTTCTTAGGAATTCTGTTATGCCACTATCCCTGTGTTCCCCTGAATCCCCTAAAAAGCACAACTTTCTACAATCTGTTGTCAGAGAACTGGGAAATTGTAAACATTTCTTGGATTTAAGGATGATAAATAAGGGAGTTCTCCAGATTATGGGAGAAAGACATAACTGTGCATATTAGAGTTCTTTGGGGAAATTATGCATTCCCAGGCACTCCCAAAGGAATATTTTTTCCTAAAAACCTTTGCCATAAGAACAGTCAGCCTCAGGTGGATATGCTACAGTGTCCTTTCCCCTGCCCCACACAGATGATGATTGCACACCACTGTCACCTTGGATTACAGTCTGTGTCTGCCTACTGATTTCCTTTATGAAGAGGAGCATACAAAATAAACAATGAAGGATAGCATGTGCTCAATTCATACCTGTGAAAACCTGAAGGACTCAAGAGGAGAGATCTGAGATTTCTTGCCTTTCTACAAGCACAGTGTTATTGCAACCAAAGCTCCGAGAGCACCAGAAATTTGGAGTTTCAAATTCTTGCTTGTCCCTAGAGAGCCTTTGCCTTTGAGTTTTAAAGCTATGTGTTCACTTGTTCTGTGTTTGAGGAGGTCCGTGGCACACATCTGCCACAGAAAGTTGGGATTGCAGATAGCCCACTTGGAGGAAATACATCATTTTTCTAAAGGGAGAAAAGTCCTTGACAGGGAGAAACCTTTGCTGTGATTCCTTTGAAATATTTTTTGAATGATACATTCTGATAGAATACTTCTGTTTTTGCAAATTCACATTTTCTACTGGAACTAGGCTGTTAAAAATTTTCTAGCTCTCCATAAATTAGATTTAGTAAATGTGTTATTCATGGCACCCTAAATAGTACCTCTCAAAGCTGAACTGTTCCAGCAATTTCATTCTCCACATAATCAATGTTTACCCAAGCCTCTCTTCATTTTTATTGTTTGTTTGTAAACCTTTTGTCATATCCCTTTTTGATGAAGTGGTCAGCACAGAACAGTGGTTCAGAGGAGGCTCTCTCATTGATTTATGTGATGGTGTTCGCTTTCAATACTGTTTTCAACATTGCTGTGTTTACATCCTAAGATTGTTCTTTTGATTGATGCAATATATTGAGCAGAGACTGTTATTGAGTTTTTCACAGAAGTTTCCAAGTCTTTTTTCCCCTCTGCTGTTGCAGATAATTTAGAATCCTGTAAGGTGCATTAGTAGGTCAGATTATTCTTCCTAATGTCTATCATTAGCTTTTCTTTCCAAGCCCTGCAAGGAAGGCTGGCAGTGGTGTTGCAATCAGGCTTCCCCCAGAGTAGCACAGCTTGAAATTTGGCCTGGGACTGAGAGCACACTGTACCACAGCAGCCATTCAGGATGGGCGTGGAGATAATGCCTTCCCCACAGGGACCTGTCCTCTTTACCATCAGTGTGACCCCCTCTTGTTCTCACAATTGCACACTCCAGCTGCAGGTTTTCAGAGGAGCAAATACTAAGGAGAAGATGACATGTCCTTAGTTTCCTCAAAGAACTGTGCTTCAGAAGGTTAGGTTTTACTGTAGTGTATGATGTATGAAGAAATTATTTCCTAGTATTACCCTAAAAATCATCTAATACATAATTGGTCAGCACTATGATTTAGGATGAGAACTGGCCTTAATTTAAATTGCTAGTCTCAGTCCTATAAAATTTTATGTGACTTTTGCTTAAATAATATGTTTTTAAAGGACCTGAAGGCTTCCTGAAAAACTAACCTCACAGCTGCTGTGAAAATGCTCAATGTTTTGGGATTTTGTTATTCTTTATTACGTGCTTTTAATTGGCCTTCAATCACCCATCTGCAAACTATTCTGTGAGCTGAGTTCACCATGCTGTGAGTTGAGCACACAAACCAGCCAACGCAGGCTGTCTGTTACAGGCAAATACAAAAAGCAAAAAACGCATAGGAAAAAAATACAAAATGTATTCTAACATGGAGACTTTTAATTTTTTTTTTTGCCACCAAAAAACCAGAAAAAACTTATCATTAGAGTGGTCAGCATGGAAAAACTTTTGAATGAATAAATGATCTAGATTTCATGGATGAAGATTTTCTACCTTTAGCAGGCAACTGCTGAGAGATCAATTTAGCCTCTTGGGCATTTGCAGTGTAACAGTTTGCTACTTGTAAAACAAATAGCATGGATTAAACGAGATTCATTTTTTTTCTGGCAGATTAAGCAGCTGTCTTCTGTCAGGTTCTCAGCTCAGTATTTCTGCTAGTGCTTGCTCATAAAAGAAATTTGTCAGCTACTAAAGCATTGAAGTAGGAATGATTATTTGAATACATTTATAAGTAACATTTCAATAGTAACACAAGTTTTTATTTCCAATTTAACTTTCAATTGCTTCCTGGAGGAGTACTGTCCAGAAGAGAGCCTGCTCATTGTAGATTTGTCAGTCATGTCCTAGAAATATGATTAAAGGCAAGTGTCACAAGAAACTCTTTCTCCTAAAGGAAGGACATTACACATCCTACTGATTGCTCTTGCAAAGGGATGTAAATATAAATATAGTAAATATAACTGTTACCTCTCAGTAATCTCCTAATATTAATGGTCAATCCACCTAAAAAAAGAAACCCAAACTCCCCAGTCTTATGAGCTGTTAATACTAAAATCTCAACCAGGCCTCCAGAAATATGACATTTTTTTGTTTTATTTTTCTTTCCCAAGAAATGATTATTATTCAAAATGAGAAGGAATCAAATTAACTTCGCTATGACTCATGTTCAAACTCCACTCTTCTGATTAATTTATTAACAGCATTGTGGCTAATCCTGGGCCTGCAGTCAGGATTGCTGAGGTATAGCTTAGCAGAGTTTAGCAGTTAAGCTTGTTAATGAAGCATGAGAACTGGCGGCATCCTGCTCAGCCTCTCTACTGTGTTGGGGAGAAATGCATGACTTGCTTATTTCGCATAGGGTTTTCTGTACCTGAGTGGAATTTAAGTGTAGGAATGTGAACTCAATAGGGTAAACGGTACCTTCCCTGTAAGGTGACACTTTTCTGCTCTCTAGTTTCTCCCCTCTCGCCTGGCCCCAGGAATTTCACTTAGGAGTGTAGAACAGCTATACCATTTTCAGGGGCATCAGAGAGTACGGTTGTTTTGGTTCAGGTCTTAAGAGATAAATTAGATAAAGAGAAAACTAGGTAGGGCAAAAGGCTGCAGCAGTCTACAGTTACTCTCCGAGACACAATCCAAGGATGGGGATATAGAGGTACCCTACAGTACTGTTTAGGCTCATGGGAAAGAAGTGGTGTCTCAGTGTAACCTTCCCCACACTATGAGGAGTGAGAAGTCATGAAAATTCAGCCTCATTTCTGGAACAGAAAACCACACTAGCCCCTTTAATTGAGGTGTAATCAAAATAACCAAAGTGCCAGGTGTGGGACAGGTAGAGACAAAGCATGAATCGCAGAAGTTATTTGGTAAATCCTGGAAGCAAAACAGCTGAGGAAGACTCATCTCGGAGATAAAAATCCACATGGTAACTCAAATGATGTACTACCCAACCCTTTGGCAACTTCTGCTTTATACAGACCCCAAGCATGAATAGACATACGAGCTGCCGTGGAGATGCAGTGAAAATACATTGGGGAAATTCCTCAGGAACAGCTGAATGGGAAGCTGGTCAGACACGAAATGTGAGAAAAGCAGCAGAGTTTCTGTACCTATTACAGAAGCTGGAGGTACCTTCTCTTTCTTGGTATCATTGATAGCCTTTTGTATTCAGCCTTCTATAAGCTTTCTATCTCTGATCAATTTGAGGTTTTTAAAGAGCTTTTGCTGGAAATGCATTCTTGAGGATTGAAATCCTCAATCAAGATTGAGGATTTATGTGGGTTCTTTGATAATAATAATAAGCACTTATTGTGACTTGGGAAGGGGGTCAGACAAAAGAGTTTGGTTTGTTTTTTCCCCTTGTAGTAGGTGGCCTACTTTTTCATAGAATTTATAGGAACATTGATATTTTTGTCATACTCTTGTTCTCTTGTTCTACAAGTTTTTTGGCAGTAAAAATATTATTTTGCACAAGATGGCAGCAAAAATCAAAAAATAGGTATGTCCATTTCTTTTGGGAGCTGATTTCTTTCTGAAAGAAGATTAAAACCTAGTACAAATCATAATGGGAAGCTATAAAATAAAACAAAACAGAAAGTAACTATTTGTTTAGAATTCTGTGTCTTTGAATGAAAATAAATCCTGCTATTATAATCACTTAATTTGAGCTGCTAAGCAGTGATCAAAGTCTGAGTCTTTCTCACTGTCCTCTACCCTTGATATCCTGTACTGAAGTACAGAAAAAAATGCTGTTGTACTTTACCCAATTTTTCACAATGCCTGCTGTCACCATCACATCAGGATTAAACAAATGAGAAATAATTTTCATTTTGCCAAAAAGAAAATAGCTCCACAACAACCAAGACATTTCTTTAGTGGCCAATCTTCTCTGATCGGCCTGATCTTCTCCTGTGAGGCTCTGTTATATGTTTTGTGAGGTTAAGATCTCAGGTCTTGCAAGGTTCTGCCTCTTGAGGTCTCATAGACAATCATTGCCATTATGGACTTTCTGTCCAGCCAGCCTTTGCTCTATGAATGAATCACTCATGAGCTGAATGCTGTTACATAGTTTCAATTTCATAGTTTAAGAAGATTAAGACTCTAATTTTCATTGCGTGGCATCCACTGTGGCAGAAGGATGTGCTGGAAACAAAAGTGCTAGTGTTGGTGAATAGTGGGGAAAGAAAAATGTGGGATAGTTGTGTTTGATCTGTTGTAAAATACAGATTGAGAGAGAATGGAACTGTAAATCTGTCAGAGTGAAGGAAACAGAAACTATATAGTGAAGAGGTAATTGACACAATGCAGCCTCTTTGGTGAAACAGAGACAACTAAAGCATAGGATTTAGTTCACGTTATACGAGGTAGGCACAGCCCACATACTCCTGTGAGCCAGGAATTAACTCTACAACAGTGTGGGGGTTGTGGGGGGGGCTCCATCAGGAACTGCACTGTCACATGCTGCCTCTTAAATGCATTGATGCAGTGTACATCTTACTTTACTCTTTTCTCCTTCATCAGTGTTGATGATGGACTAGGCTGGGCCACAGGCTGTGGCTTTCCTGAATAAACAAAGTTAGAGCTGACCTGTGGTACTGCTGCAGTATGACCAGGACTGCTTTTTCTGCCCAGCTGCTTTAATCTAGTTCTATTTTCTTGTCGTCTTCTTCCTAATAAATATCCAGTATTAATTTATGACAGATATTATGGTCAATTGCATTATATGTCTATTTTCTAACACCTTGCAATTTTTGCATAAAGATTTAGATAGGTGCCAAATATTAGGTGTAACAGTACATGGGAGCATTTACCTTCCGTGTCAGAGAGCCTATCCCTGATAAGACCTAAAATCCAATACAGTGCAAGCTATCAACTGCTGGTGCCAGGGTGTTGTCTTGGTGTTAAAGTGTGCTAAGACCATCCTGGATCACCAGGCTTTGAATACACCTTCTGCTATTGAAACAGGATTTGACAGATCAGTCGTTAGTGTGCTCTTTTGTAGATCTGTGACTAGCAGTCAATCAGTTTATACTATAAAAGTCCAGACCCCTCTCATATAGTTAGGTTCTTCTGACATAACCCTTCTTGGGATGTATGTGTGGAGATTCCTCCCTTGGCTGTGGATGCCCTCCAAGGATACTCCTCAAGGCTGAGAGAAAGAGATCTCCCCATGAGCATTGGTATGGATGAGTTCCATCAGATCTCTACTTAATAATTATTTCTTTTTGCTGGCTTTAATATAACTGCTTCAATAATTGTTTTATTACAGTGCACTATACTACTTTATGCTATATTATACACTACTAGTAGATGTTTAGCATTTATATCGTGTAGGAAATAGTTTTAAGATCTTTTATCTGATGATTTATAATAATAAAATATTCATTTAATATAAATATTCTCCTTTTGATAATCATTAAAAACCTGCGGGACAAAAGTTGTTCAATCACATCTCTATAATTCCTTAAACTGTTGACATTATCCGAGGCTTAGATTGGATGCAGCCACACCTAGCCTCTTCTCTGAGAAGTGGTATAGAGAGCAAGGCAGTTCTTTCTGCATGTCATGACTCAACAACAGAGCTTTTCAATAAATTTTGTCTAAACCTTCCACTCCCACCTGCAACACCTTGTCCGCTTGAAAGCAAAGAAGAAACATATAATTGCTTACCTTAGTAATGAGATATGTTTTGATAGTAGAGTTCTGTGGCAACTGAATAAAGTGACAAATAGACTGAATTCTTCAGGTTAGAATAAATGCCCAGACTTCTGTATCTCTGCACCTCACTGCAGGATTGTGCACTTGTTACCAGCCCCTTTCTGTTCCCCCAACTATTTTAATCCTTTTGACTACTGCCTGTGGTACTCACTGGAGGAGTTTATAGGCTGGGATAAATATACTGTGCAGTTTCTGAGAGATTCTTTATTGCATGCTGAGTACGTCTGATGTGTCAGGTTTGCTAAGTGTGCACAGATCAAAGGTGAACTTAACACTGAAGTTACCACCATGTATGATTTATCTGAGGAAAACCTGTCTTTTCAGAAGTCTCATAGCTTATGCTGTTGGATGTCTTTTAAAAAATGCAAGTATCACAAAAACACCAGGAAAGTTATATCTTTGTGTTTTGTTTAACTTGAGATGCAACGTAGGATTTTGATGTCTTCTGTGGTATAGTTACAATTATGCCTTTCGTTTCTCAGCATCTGCTTTCCCTCTGTTTTTGGTGCAAATAAATTTATGTTATCAATTCCTGCTGTTACAGCTTCACAGGATTTTTTTCATATCAATATTATACAAGAAATCACATACTTGACAATGAACTGTTTAGTTATTTGCAATTTGTTCTCTACCTTCCACCAATGAGGAATAATGGGACTTTAAATGCTTATTTTTCATAGAACCGTGTAATGGTTTGGAGACCTTAAAGATCATCTGGTACCAGTTTTTAATAAAACAATGTTTGCAACGTTTGGGGATTTTTGTGTTTTTCTTTACGAAAACATGAGTATCAAGAACTGTAACAGAAAATGTCACAGAATTTATAAAGCAGTCTAATGAATTAAAAGGAAAACTTCCATTTTTTAATACAGTTAAAAAAACTGTTCATGTGTACACTGGCCTTGCAGGACAACTCTCAGAACTAGTAAATAAGTAATATTTTCTAATTTAAATGCCTTTCTTATTTGTTTTTTTTTTTTCATAGTTAAAAATGGTCAACATTGACACTTAAATTGAAACAATATGTTTTTCTTTAAGAATACATGGTGAGGCTTATTGTCATGGGCTTTTTTCAGTCTCCTGGGACAAGGCAGGGAAGGTTTTGTTTTTTAGAGTTGAGCTTGGTTCTCTAGAGTTTTATTCATTTGCTCACATAAAATGGTACTTCAGAAATCATTAACATGTCTTTTATGAGATTCAAAAGCAAGTTTACTTCCTAATGGCAACTGCTAGCTCCCTTGCTTTGAAGTGCTATTATTGATATTTGTACTGTATATGATCAATACTGTGACATTTCTATAAGCCTGGTTCTGGATCATTAAAGCTGTGAAAAGCTTTGCTGTTAATTCCAGTGAACCATCAAAAATTCCATCAAAAGATCCATGCTGGATCACGCTCATAGTATTAATCTCCTTCATAACAAGGCAGTATAGGATCAAAAAGTATTTGATTCATTTTTCATAATTTTTATCGTTCTCAATTCTGTAGCTTGTTTCCACCTCCCACAGTGTTTAAAGCCTTCATGATTTCTGCTGATCTGGATTTGTAAAGTAATTATTAAAAGTCTTCGATACTTATAAGAGATCTGAAACATTTCTACTTATTAATTATTGATTCCCCAAGTGAATCAATCCTTCCAATTTGTAATAATTTTTTAAGATTTCTATGAAATAAAGAGGGTTGGGGTTTTTTTGGTTTTTTGGGGTTTTTTAAATTTTGCCTTTATGGTTTTGTACGTTGAAGCAAGACTTTTAATAAGACTTTACACATTTTTATCTATGTGTATTTTAATGTGAACTATATATTTTGTCTTAGTATTGGTGGTGTATCCTTGAAATTAGCAAAACATATGAGTTGTTCTATCTCCAAAAGTATGCATTAAGCCAGATTTCAATCCTGCAGCAGCTTGCACATGTCCTTAACTTCACACACTCAAAATCCTAAACTGTAGAGTACATGGTCTCAGAGAAGATGATGGAGGCTGATGAGGATTTTATACAGTGTGTTGGGAGAACTGGAACTTAAGAAAATTAATATGGGGCCACCTAAACATCATCTAGGCTCTTATCTTTGTGGGCTGAATGTTCTGAGTTGCCATTTCTGCTTTTCTAAAATAATATACACATAATATTCACAAAGCTGTTCTTTGTGCTCTGCTACAAGGTCCTTGCCAGGCTGGGCAAGATGCTATTGTTAACACAGAGGCATTCTAATGTTATTAGTGTTTCTGTTTAAAAATCAAAGCTATCCTTTTCTTGAGAGAGACTTAAATTCATGAAACTAAGCTCTAAAGGATGTCTAAATCACCTAGTCTTACCTCCTCAGTATGACAGGCTATCAGATTTTACACTGTGAGCTTACATCAAACCCAAAGGCTTGTTAAGGCTTGAAGTCCTACAGTGTTTGTGGTAGGATGTTATCTGTAATCCAGCTCACTAGGTCACTTTTGTTTGAGATCTTTTCCTATGCACAATGAAAACAGGATACACACAGCTTATGATCTTTATATCCTTTCATGTGACTATTTTTCCTCCAGAGTCCTTGATCCACTCGCTATCTCAACAAGTGCACTCCATTTTTACTTTTATTATCTGAAGTGGGTTTAGCTCACTAACTTTCAACATAGCAACAGTGTTATTGTCAGATCTAAGCCTTGGCCACATAGCTGTACTCCATCAGCTGAAGCCCTGTGCAGAGTTGCATTATTAGAGTCCACTTAGGAGGAACTGATTATGTGAGACAAGGCAGAGAATCCAAGTAGTGTCTCGTGTTGCAGAGACATGACGACTTCCCACATGAATTCAGTATTCTTTCTGTTAGATTTTAGAAGGTTATTGTTACCTCTTTTAGAAGGTGTTTTGAAGAGTCGTGAGATAATTACATACACTTCTGAGTCAATAAACTTGTATCCTAAGCATGTAACTTGCATCTGAGCTCTTGAACACAGGTATCCAGCATTTTTCTGTATTGTAACAAATATTGTGGCACTGTGATCACCTATTCAATGATTCATGATCTTTTGTAATAATAACTTTCTAATTTTTTACTGCTCTCTTGTGAAGTTACAATGTGATTTACATCTGTTTCTGGGACAGTATTGAATACATTTACTGTATAATTATTTGTATATACTCTCTTTTGATCCATACTTTCCATAAAGACATATTCATAATTAATGTCACAGGTCTGTATTTATTTCCAGAGATAAAGAAAGTATTAATTCCCATAGCTCATTTGAACCTGCAGGGGAATAACAATTTTTAGATCTAAATAAGCGACTCAGCATTCCCCTTTGATTTTTTTTTTCAGAGCAACTACTTGAATATGTACCAAATGAACATGTTTAGCACTAAAATTAACTACATTCAGATAACTCATCCATTTAAAAATCCCTGTAAAACACATACACACAGGTCTTTGCAACCCTGATTGTAAGCAAAAACAAGGGAAATACAATCACTGAGTATAATATTATAATAAAACATCAGAACATGTAAAAACTTCATTCACCAAGTTATTGGCTTCACATGGACTGATAATTAATTCATAGTCTCCCTCAAATGTGGCTGGGGAAAGGACATAAACAAGAAATGTGGGGTTTTGTTGTTTTCCCCTCTGTGACTTCTTTTCTGCCAGAATCCAAATGAAATGAAACCAAAGCTGGCACTACACAAAATTTAATTCAGATGAAACTTTAGACACAAAAGCCATTAAGCATACACACCTAAATAAAAAATGAGATGTTTGCAAGCTGCCTTGACATGGTCTGCAAAGTCTAGTACATAGAAAAACAGACCAGTAAATTGTCAAATGCTACTGAAGTAAATAAAAAGAAAGCAAACCTTCTCTGCTCCTTTATTCCTCTTTATTCTCTTACAATTACTGTGTGGATACCATACCCCAGATAAAATAGAGAGTTATAAGCCAGAATGCAGAAACAGAATGATTTTCTATATTACTAAGTAATTACAATACAATTTGAAAAAAAAAATTAGATACAATAATTTGCTATTTTAGAAGTGTTTACACCATTTCAACTTTTCATCCAGTAAATGAAGAATTACGATTCTTGTGTTTTCCCTGTAGATGCAAGTGGAAATCACAGCTTCTTATAAGTTGGGTCTCTTTAGCATGTCTTAGGTGTCCAAACTGTGCCACTGAGAAAGTAACCATGACTGTTTTGGATGTCTTCCTCTTTGGGCATTAGTAGTTCTTTCTAACTGGGATCAGAGACCATGTTCAAAGCATATAAAGGGCAATTTACAGAGCAAGACAACTGTCACTTTGTTTCAATTATCTACACTTAAGCCTGAGTAGCTACTGAAAGTAACTAGACGTCTATAAATCAAAGCTCTGTAAAACTACTGGTATGACTGTGACTACAGCTACTATGACTGCTCATCTTGCTGGAGTAAGCCAGTGAATTTCAACTGTTGTTAATCAGCTGTAGGTTTATGTTCAGATCCCACAGTGTGTATGTGCAGCTAGTGATTGAAATAAACATCTAATTATTATTAGCTTGTAACCAGAGCTCAACTGACTCACTGCAGCTGTTCAAATTCCCCAAAATTAGCTTAACTGATACTGTCATGTGATCTATTGCAGTGAATGAGAGTTGTTGCCATAAGCCCATGATTCTATTTCCTCATCTATAAGTAACCCACAAAGAATGTTAATTAAAAAAAAAAGGCTAGTGAACAGACCTTATTCTCTTAAAAAGCTTTCACTGGAAGAAATGACAGTGTTCAGACATCCCTTCTGTCTCATAGAAGATGATGTGCATCACAAGACACTCAGTGTGAATGAAATAAAATATAATATGAAAATCAAAAAAGAATAAAATGTCTTTATCTAAGTAGAAAACAAATCCAACTATATTTGTGTGGATCTCTAGGGAGTTGTTATTATTCTTGTGTAGAAGATGTTTGATGGATGAGAAGATAAGCTAGAAGAACGATACTTCAAGTAGCAAAGAATACAAGATGTAGTAGTATAAAATCTGTTTTTATTTTCAACTGCTCATGCTTTTTTAGTGGCCAATTAAAAACTATTCAAAAGAAGGCTTCTCAGTATGGAAGCGGTAAAAATTTAAATGGAACTTCTTGAAGGAAATCTTTAGGAAGTGTCCATGTTCTTATTGTTAAACCCTTACAGTTTTGATCTTATGCATTTAAAGAGAGAAGTTCTGTGTCCTATAATAAATTTGCATGTGAGGCCAAAAATTAAAAAAGAATAGAAATGCAGAATCATAGAATATACTGAGTTGGAAGGTACCCATCAGGATCATCAAGTGCAGGCCCAGTGCAGGGGCAAGAATGTCACCATGTGTCTCAAAGTGTTGTTCAAATGCCTCTTGAAATCCAATCCAGTCTTAATTGATTTGACTTAAATTCAACTAAAATCTAATGTTTTAAGTCTCAAATTGAACCTTTTTTTCTAAATGTTAGCCTGTTCTTTTTTCACTTATATGATATATGTCTTTCACTTGTACAACCTCAGAACAAACCATAAAACTGGAATTGAGAACAGCAATGTCTCGATCTCTCTGATAGAGAACTGTTTTATAAGACCTAAGTTCTATGGTAGTGAGGAGTCCTGAATTAAAGCCCAGTCATGCAAACAATGAATAAGCTATAACAATTAATAAACTATTAATAAGCTATAACAAAGCTTTGGTTATCAGTTCTTTCTTTAATAATAAATTATATATTTGAAGACGTTCTAAGATACGTGTCTCTCATATAAGTGTCGTACTAAGTGTCTTACATACTAAGATAAGTGTCTCTAATTCCTTGCATAATTTATGATCCCTACTGTATCTTGTACTCTTTCTTATTTTATTTATTTTCTGAATGAAAGAATCTTGCCAAAAGTGTATTTAAGTGGGCAAATAGGATTTTTTTTCCTGGAAATCAGCACAAACTTGCGTAATTTTGTTACTCAAAAATGTCATGTGAGTTACCCCAAATCAACTTTTTAAGAAAAGCTAAAATATATCTGAAATATAAGGTACATATTACAGATATATCTAAATTCCATAGATCCATAGCTTACTGCAAAAATGAGGACAAAAATATTTGTGTTTGGTTTTGTGCTTGTTTTATAAATAACTAAGGAGGCTGCAGCTTTAGATCTGAGACACAAAGATTAGACTGCTGAATTTACTCACAAAGACATTGTGTAATCCTACTAGTATTGCTAAGAGCATTCTTAGATCACCATCAGTGTTAGAGAAATTACCTTGTGTTTGTCAGCTACTTCTCTGATTTATGTTAGTTCTTTTGGGAATGTTTTGGTGGGAGAAACAAAGTGATAGATAGACTTAACCAGCTTCAGAATTGGGAAGATCAACATTGGAGAGAGACAGAAAATTTAAAAATGTAAGAAGAGGAAGTTTACATGCACACACTGAAATATATACTCTGTATAGACACAGAAAATCTTGGATATTGAAAAGGTCTATCAAAGTCAATGAGAACAGCCAAATGTTGTAACTGTGAGCATGTGTATAAATCTTTGCAGGATCCAGGCTTTTGTTAATAAGTTTTGTTTCATGATGAAGTGATACATTTGAACAAAATAAACCGTATCACTTTGAGAATTTGTTTATTTCAAACTGAGTTGAAAACAAAATGAATTAATCTGTTTTATACTAGTTTAAAAAACTGAAAACAAGTTGGTTTATTTTTCCTTTAACATGTAATATTTACTGGAAAAAATCCCTGCTTATTTTTCCTCACCTCCTGCCTCCCTCTTCACCTAAATTACAGAAAAATATATTCTTAATAAGGCATCTTTTTTTTTCTTTTTTTTTTTTTTTTCTAAGGCACTTTTAAATGAAGGTTATGTGTTGCTCTTTTAACATCTATGAATAAGACTATTTAGACTTTATAGGTTTCAAACAATGACATAAATTCTAATACTACATTCACATATGCAAGGTTAACCTTATAATTTTTAATAGTTCTCAGTATTACAGTTAGGAAAATGTGTATGAATGCAGTTATATGTCAGCAAATTAAAGACCTAAGGGATAATATTTTACCTTTACTCTCTTGTAGCAGATTATTTACCAACCTTCACCTTTTCATTGGGCAAGAAAGTTTATTGGAACATTTAGTCAAGAGGCAACTTCACATTAATTTTATAAAATGTGTCCTGGGAATATGTCAGGTGATTTCAGATTTAAGCAACTCTTGTCCTTTTGTCTTCATTTTCAACCCAGTAATTATTTACCTGGGTGCTGAAATTTTTAACAGAAACAGATTATAAGGAAGAAATTGGAAGCATGTTCTTCCTCTGTCTTACACATCTTTTTCATGGTGACTGCAGACTTTTCTCCTCTAGATATGAATATATGTTTTGACTGCCTGATATTTCTGATCATCTCCCAGTAAAACATGTCTGTGTCAGTTTTATAATCTTCCACTGGTCTGTATTTACAGAACACTTTCTTGGGATAGCATCTTCTGTTAAGAGTTCTCATTTTCGACTCTCAAATTACACTGTTGAGAGTGGTTTACTATGATTCTCCATATTATCCTGCAACGTGCTTAAATCAAAGGGATCTTGGCTCACATTCACTACCTCTTCCCTGAAATAATACTTCTCTATCTTTGCACATTCACTTTCTGCATCTTAGATCCTGACCTTTTCCATGCATGCACAGTGCTGGAAAGAAAAGGAGCTATAAGGGGAAGAAAGTGTGTTACACAAGCATATGGACTTATAGGCTGGTGGACTTAAGATATTTGCTCTCTTGGTGAGAGAAGGGAAGCAAAAAAATACTGAAGGCCGGCCCCTGATTGGCATCAGTCCTGAGGAAACACTCAACACTTAGTTTAAGATCACATAAACAAACCTTGATCAGACAGAGTGAACAATGTTAGTCAGAAAGTAAATGGGACAGGTTGTTTGTGAGGGATGCTTAACCCAGAAAGGATGGTATGGAAGCTGAAATGTCAGCTCATCTTTAGGCGGTAGATTGCTTGTATCTCTGTTAATTATATTAACTATTGAATAATAATTAATTTAAATGGCAAAATTGTGATCAATTTTTGGCAGATGTTTAGGTAAGATGAGAGATAACTGGAACTAGGCTCCCCTGTCTCTGAGGTAATGAACCCTCTAGGGGAAGTATTAAGCTTGTTCAGACAATGATAAAAAGCAGTAGCAGAGTGACGATGAAACCACAGCTAGCATCTAGCAGTCTGCACAGCAGCTTTGCTCAGGAGGGGCAGAAGGAAGAACTCCTTGGCTTGGGGAACAGGGGAGGTGAGGGAGCACGTGCCTCCTGGGAGCAGAGGATGATTCTTTGGTAGCAGTCCTAGTCTTTGGAAGAGCAGTTGGCAAGTTTGCTAGAGGCAAATAGCTGTAGGCTTGCTGTGTGCCTGCCTCTCAAGACTGTGTGAAAAGTCTGTGAACAGGTTTAGAAAGACCCTTATAAAGGAATGAAGCTTTACCATGCCCATGTGAGAAACAAAGGGCAACAAAATGGGCAGTTTGGACTGAGAGTACATATTAGTGAAGACACAGAGCACCTCAGGCCAGCCTGTTCCTGTTGTCTTGATACGCTTGGATATTTCACACATAGTGGTAGTAGCCTAATCAGTGTACAGCTGGGTAAGAGAAGAGCAATCCTAAGCATCACTTCAAAAGAGAAATTAAATTAATAAAAAGTTCCAAAACCTAATAAATTTTTAGCTCAATAAGCAGGTAAAAGTCCCCCAGTAGAACGAAGGCTGTTAGAATTATTGTACAAAGTGCAATAGATATTGGACAACAAATGCTATGCCAGTGGCAAGGGCTCCAAGCAAAATGTTACAAAACTGAGAGACTGAAAAAAAAGGTGGCAAGTGAGGCTCACTTTGGACTATTTTAAGATAAGTAATATACGGAATGCACCCAGGTTGACACAATATTAGATTTTGAATTGATGTGTACAATTAAGGAAAGGTATCTTCCAGTCATTTTTGACAGTTCTTTGAAATCATTGCCTTAACATGTAGCAATAACCAAAATGATCAACAAGATATTGGGCATCATCAAGGAGGACATGAAGATCAAGACAGAACTGAAGTGCTGTAAGGACACAAGAACAGTTAGAAAAAGGAAATTAGAACTCTCAGTGGGGTTGGTCAGCTGCCTAATGAGGAAAGATGGGGACTCTGAGCTTAGAGAAGGATGAGGAGGAAGTTGGCTTTGGAGCTAAGACCCATAATACAAGAATTAGAGAGTATTTGAAACTGGAAAAGGTTGATTTCAATGTGTAGAAGTAAGTAATTCTTTATACATGAGGCAGTGAGCCTCTGAATGTTGCTACCACAGGAGGCTGTAGAAGCAGACTGTATCATCAGTTAAAAAAAAATCAGGCAGATATATAGAAATGAGTTCTGCTAATGGCAAATAAGAGAGTAAGTAAGGTTGTACCCTCTAGTATCACAGTTATGGTAGTTGCAGGATCTGACAAAGTAGAGAGAAGCAGATATGAGAAAATATTCAGACTTGTCTTCTCCCCTGAAGTCTCCTATCGTCGTTGTCTGAGACAGGGTACCGTGCTAGGTGGAGAAGTTCCCGGGACCTGGAGGGTACTTCTTATGTTCTGATATGGTTGAACTTAAGCTGGGTTTTTTTGACTAACAATAAATACAAAAAACTATTCATGAGAGAAAACTGTGACGTTCTAACCTGTGTTTGAAGTCATTTTAGGACATAACCTGATCCATATATGAGTGAATGCTCCAGAATGAATGCTCAGTGATGAAAGCAAGTCTTAACAGAATGCCTTCTTGCTGTGTGATCTTCATAAATCACAGTATCCTAGTTTTGAGTGACAAAAGTCAACTTTATCTTGTACACCTTCTATACTGAAATTATAAGACCATAGCATGAGTACAGAGGGTACAGGAGATAAGTAACTTAATCAGAGAAAAGATATCTAGATACAGGCAAAGAAAGATGAAAAGATGATAATGACAAAATACTCTTTAACAATACTGGATAGAAGACCTATGGATATATTTGAAATTTCTGTAGTACACAATTAAATTTTCTAAGTTTGTTCATCTGTTTCATAATTTTAATTTCCTGTGATTTTCTACACTTGCACACCATACTAGAGAAAAATGATCCTTCCCTTTTCTGCTCTTGTTGTGAAAGGGTATCTCCTCCAATCTGAGAAGGAGTTAATACCAACACTTCAGTTGTACAGCAAGTATTTTTCAGGTCACTTTGACAGTAGTACTTTCTTTTTAGCACTACAATAGTGATAAAATAAAACTAGTTTCATCACCACAGAGGAAGCAATGCAATGTCTATACATATAAACTATAGCAAAATCTTCACATGAATATTGGTATTTTGTACATTTGTGGCTGTCCCTTACTGACTGAGCATATCTTAGTTTTTTCCCCCATGCATGGAAATTATTGCCTTACAGCAATATAAACAGTGAAAATCAGGTGGACTAATTGACTATCTCTTCCTGTGTTTGTTTATGTTAATAGGTTTACTCACTTATGCTATTGTAATATGAGCAGGAAAAGACTGACTTTGTGATTTTAAGCAGTCTTGACCATAGTTCATTTTTCTAGAACAGTCCTAGATAAGGTCGCAAGGCCACACACCAGAGATTCTGAGGGCAGTTCACTCCTTGCTATTTTATACCTGCTTCATAATGCTTCATTGTAATGGTGACAGTTTTGATAGAATAATGTAGACAAAAGAATCAATAATTTCTGTACATAGAAAAATGTTGCTAGACCTTTAAAAAGAAGGCTTCTTCAATAAAGCAGACTGAAGAGACACGTCAAAACGTTCAGTTTTATGGAGAGAGAAATGTACAATACAACAATGGAGTTTCACAACATTTCTATATCCTGACATAAAGATGAACAAGTGATTCCTATGTGTTGTCTATAATGAGTTCAGTGAACTTTCTCTGTAGCTGATAATGAGATCCAGCTGATAAGAGTTGTTAGTCAAAATGATGTTGGTAGCTAAGCTACATAAGGTCATTGAGGATAGTAGGATTAGTGTTCCCTCTTTCTTGTGGGAGCAGCTTGAGGGGCCAGAGCTCTGTGGCTCCTGGGAGACAGTTATTGAGCCCTGAGGAAGCATCTGGCTTTTGGAGGTGGACCCCATGAGGCATTAATATAGGATCAAGCAATAGACATATATTTGGATTTAGACTGTAAATTTGCCTTGCCTTTTTGGTTCCTAAGCATGTGAAAACTGTGTTGTATTCTCATGTAAAAATCTGCTTTCTTTGTTTCTCTGATTCTCTAGAGAGAAGCTGCAATGCGTATGACCAGCCTTGAAGACTCTGTTCAGCATCTGCACAGCCTAGTGGAGATGGAATAGAGATATTACTTGCAGCTGAATAGGTTTTATTTTTGAAATGAGGAAAGATTTTATAATACCTCAATATATGAATAATTTTTGTGGCAATTTAATGCTGGGTTGCCAGAAGAATATAACTTATGTTGATGTCAGTAAGGGGCCAGGGGGAAGGGGGAGAGGAAACTTCCTCAAATATAGACAGATGTTCTTTGCATTTTCTAGGATACTCAACAATGACTCTCATCTGGGCAGCAAGAACAAGGGAACACCAAAAGCAGTTTATGTTGAAAATGACCAAGGTATTGAATTTTATGAAACACGCAAGTGAAAAACTTCTCCTGACCTTTGTACCTATTGCATTTATTATGTTGCACACCTTGGCCTGAGGGAGGGAAAACTGTTTTTTCCAGATGGTCTCCTCTCTGAATCTGAGCACAGCTTTAAATAATTGAAAATCTGTCCCTGCATGGTCCCTTTCGGATGGAGGCAAGGAAAATGAGATGGTGGTGTGACTGAACAACAATTCTGCCACTGTGGAAGACTGCTCAAAGGAGGCAGGTACTGGCAACCTGCTCATGTAGCTCAGGGAAGAAAGAAAAGGAGTGACCACAGCTATTTCAAAGAAAGCTGAATTCAGGTAAGCACAATGGGGCCCAGAAGGTGGACTTCAGTTTAGATCAGCTGGTTGTATCTCTTGACTGGATCAAATGGTTGTGTAATTGATTAATTTATTTTCTTCCTAAGTTATTAAAGACTGGGAGTGTTTTCCTGAACTGGCCATACCAGTATGCAGGAAGGGTGTAAGTCGCTCAATAGAGTATAAAAACCAAACAGGCAGCAGAATAAACTTTGAAGATAGAAATGAACTTGAGCTGGATTCAATTTAAGTATGAACTCCTGGTGACTGGGGATACCCAGTGCCATGATAACAAACATAAAGACCAGTAATAGAAATCATATTTGCATTGTGATCCAACTGTATATTGACTTGTTATGTCCTGCTTGTATTGTCATTTCACCACACTGTCATATTTCTCTACTAAAGCACGATCCAGTGTCGTATGAAATGTCTTCCAATAAGTAAGTTTAGAATTAAACGTTAAACTTTTCTTATGTGAAATGTCTAAAAGAAGTTGCTCACAGAGAATAGAGTTCTGACAGGGCATACAGGACAAAAAGTCTATTTTTCAGCTCCTACAGACACATACCATACCAGGAAGGGGTGAGAGAGCGAGTCAGTGAAATTGGTGGTGTATTATTTTCAGCTGTTATTTCTTGATGTTACTTAGTGTTGAAATTTATCTTACACAGAAGAATGGGTTTTTTTTATGCCAGTAAGAGAATTGTTCTCTTAAAAAAAAAAAAAAGAACAAGTTTCTGATAATTGATGATCACTACCTTATAAATAAACATGTTTAGTTTACCACTAGGTGCCCCCACAACCATAGGAATGTTAATTGTAAAAGTCTGATACAATACAATGTTTTGAAGAAAATGTAAGCAGTTGGAAATCTTTCCGACAAGTATTATTTATGCTGTATCAAAAATCTGATAATATTATAAAATTGTTGGGTTTTACAAATTATGTGGCTTTAAGATGCTTTCATAATGCATTTAAACTAAGGGTTCTTCCCTACCCCCATTCCGCATCTTGAAACAGTTCATTATCACCATATTTCTATATTTTTGCTTTTAAATGAAAACGGAGTAATATGAGTAAATGGTTTGCAATTATTTTTGTATGTCAGTAATAGCTCTGCATGGGATCAATTACAAAAAAGAATTATTTTTCTAAAATGGAAACTTCTCTCTGAATATTTATTCAAGGTCATATATACAGTTTTTTGACTGGGACAGGATAACTGAAGACCAGGAAGATGAAAGTTTTGGTTTCTATTGTACTTTGATCTTTCATTCTTGACTCCAATCCCACTAAGCAAATTCATCTTTCTTCCCTCATGTTGAGGTTCTGCTGCAGCCGTCTCTGTTTGGCCCCTCTGAGGTGGGGGAATTGTGTTGGGTCATGGGCTGTAGCGGTGGTAGGAGGAAGGGCTGTGGCCCACCAGTTGCAGGGAGGGAGATGAACTGCAGAAGATGGTACTGGGGTGATGTGGGGCTCAGTAATAAAGCATTGGTCAGACTTGCTGAGCTGTTGTTGGCTTCTACGTGGCTTGGAGGACTGGAACACGTTCATGGGTTGAGAGGTGCAGGAGCTATGACCTGGCTGGCTGCGTGGAATAGGCAGAGTGGGCCTGGGCATATCCTTATACCACTGCCTTTGTTCCTTTTAGGGATGAGTGTGTTCTGGGTATATGTCTTTAAGGGGTGGGAAAGCAGTAAGTGGAGTTGCCAGAGCTGAGCTTCACCCCCTAACTAATGGAGGCAGACTTGTCTTGAAACCTCTCAGTTCAGTTCAGCACCTTTATCACTTGTACTTTGTAATTTATTTTTTTAAGTTGAAAAATAAAATTATTAACCTAGTTCACAGGACTGAAGTTGTGGATGCCCCACCCCTGAAAGCGTTTAAGGCCAGGTTGGATGCAGCTATGAAAGGTCTAATAAAAGGTATCCCTTTCCACAGCAGGGGGTTTTGGAACTAGATGATCTTTAAGGTCCCTTCCAACTCAGGCCATTCTATGATTCTGTGCCATTGGATGCTCTTTTCCTACTTCAAGAAACATTCCTTCTGACTAGTCAATTTTGCTTCTCCTTCCAGAAGTACCGGAAAATTGGAAGGAACTATTAAAAGATAAGATTTAAAATAATAGTTATTAGGTTGAAAAACTGCTCTCACAGAATATGAATTTATATATTTAAGACTAAAAGTGAAAACTAATATAATTTTCCCAAACTTGCTTGTGCATTCTTTAAAGATGTTATGTTTATTTCATGAGGGGAAAGAAAAAAAAAAAAAGGCAGCTTCTTTTGTGTTAGGACTGTGACAGTCAGAAACCTTAGAGACTACCATTCAGAAAATGATTCCTCTTTCAGGAGTTTCAGAAACACAGATTATTGTATTACATGAATTTCATTACTTTTATCCTCTAACTTGTAATGTAAAAAAGAAGTGAAAGTATCAGGGGAAAGGCAAAGTCTGCCTTGTCATGTGTTCATGTCAGCTTCCTATGTAGTGGGGTAAAGAGGTAGAAAGTATATATTCTGAAGGTATATATTGTTGCTTTTGTATTTCCATTTTAATGCCATGGAAACTCCACAGATAAAATGTTTAACAGCTGGGTAGATAGTTCATAAAACAATGAGTACTACAAATAATTACGTATGTTTCTAAAAAATTATGTAAATTAACCAATAATAGCAGATCTGTGAGGAAAAAAAGACAGTTGGATAGCTGGACCAGACAGATAATCATCTGCATTGTCATTACAGTTTGAATTTTACATGTATTATTGCTTATAATGCAACTCTAGTTTGTGATTTTTCTTTTTGTGACTTACAAATTCTTGCTGTGAGAGTTATGGAAGGTTTTGTGATGACAAGATTGATAAGAGAGGTCACCTCTGTGAAATTTTTCATTTGTGTCCTAAAATCACATCTGTTATATATTTATAAAGAATTAATGAACTAAGTGTTATCATTTCAATTTTTCATGCTGCTTAAAAATGGACTGTGTTCAGAAATGGCTTGAAATATTTCATCCAACTGTAATGCAATGACATTCAAATGTAATGAAATCTGTTTGTATCTCAAGACTGGAGATTGCTTGTTCACTTTCTGTGATGTCTAAAATTGCCCCCTTTAGACTGAATAGTCAGAGGCATTGTAGGACAAGAATACCTAATTCCAGAATCTTTGAAAATGAAGCTATTCCTTTTTTTTTTTATTTTCTATGTCTCCCACACCTATCTCTGTATGAAGAAAGGTCCTGATTCTTGTATCTCTCTTTCCTACCATGTAATTGTTTAAATGGGGAATCACTAAAAGCATGAAACACAGGGGTTTTTTGTACTGGAAATTTAATAAAAGAATGTATTTTTAAGGCTGTACTACAAAGATGATTTCTAGATAAATAACATATATCTGCGCCCAGTAGAGAGGGAAGTAAAAATACTGTCAACATGAAGAAGAACAACAGGAGAACTCCTTAATAGTACTTTTCTAGTAAAACGTTCTGTATTTTGCCTAGAAGGCTTATTGGCCACTTCAGATGAGGTACTAAAATTGAATAAGAATGTCTTGGTGTGTATGAAGCTGCCATCTGATAATATCCACATGGCTAGATATTGTATGTCATGATGCTCTGTACTGTGGAAACGTGAGTATCTATTAAGCAGAATAAAATCATTACATTATCAGTCATATCAAAATATTTATTTATATAAAATTCATTTAGTTTGCCTAAATTATATAAATAATGGCAAAAGAGAAAGATTTCAGATCCTTATCCTGCAAATTTCAGATTCTTATCCTACTTTTGTCCTTTCTGTCCTTTCTCTCCTGAAGAGTTTCTTTTGTGTTTCAAGTCTTAGTTCAACAACTTATCTCCCTGAATATACTAAAATGCTGAGTATTATAGAACTGAAAGCCTTTTCTTTATTCCCTTTGCTTTCTTCATTTCAGTTTTTTTTGGGCTTTGTTCTTTGAGTCACTGCTCACTTGCATATTAGGACTTCTAAAGAAAGCTTCATCTGACCTTGGGAACACAAGTGAGCTAATTTTCCACCTATTACTAGAGTAAAATAAATTACCTTTTACTAAGTATTTCTTGTTGTTTTGATTTCCTTGAAGCATCATGGGGAAATCATGAATACAATTTCTTTTGTAATAGGTCTGACCGATACCCTTAATCAGTAGAGAAAATCAATGGAATAAAAAGGAGTCAGAGTCCATCAGATTGTGTTATACTAAATATCACTAGAAAGTACATAGATTGAGAGCCTGACTGCAGTCTCTTGTGAGTTGTTCTTCATGCTTTGCCTGACTTTCTGTAATTTAGACCTGGGGAACTAAATTGATTTTGCTTGCAGAAGGTCTGCTGGTTGCACAAAACAGCACCATCGGTACCAAGTGAATTTGCTCTCATCAGACTGACAAGTGGATGGTGGTATTGCAGGATTTGCATATCTGAGATTAGGAAAGGAATGGAAGAGAAGCAGGTGACTTTTTTTTCAGGTCTTTCGGCTGACTCAGAACTTGCAACTGAGAGGAACCCCGAGGAGAAGTGGCAGTCCTTCCAACACAGCTTGTCTGGCTACCACAGGACTTTGTCAACAGGCATTTCTGGCTCTGCCTTGTAGCTGGCTGACTCATATTCCCCCTTGCAATGAGCACCTGCAGATCTAAGTGGCTGCTCTGAAGTGATTCATCTAACAGGGAAAAATATGTAAAAAATTTCACAAGCAGTGAAGAAACAATGCGGTGGTGAAATAAACACTTCTAAGGTTATAATACCTGCCCTGAGAGGAAGGAAGAAGAAATAGTTTTCTTTTTGTTTCTTGATTATTTCCATTCTCATTTTGAGTTTGCACTGCTAGTATTTCTTACTATATGTTCTGGTTTCTGGGTGTTCTTGCCAGCCTGATTTAAATTTCTTGTGGGTGTTTTTTTATTAGATCATGTATTAAGTGAAGATAAACCAGTAACTATGGGTTCTGTGGAGCTGGAACTTTAGGGGAAAAGAAATTTAACTTTAGTGTCTGAACAGAAACATCTCAGTCTTCAACATGACTAGTGTCTTTAATGTATGTCTCACCTAAAGATTTATTATGGTTCATAAGGGATAGCAACTGTTAAAACCAAAACATACTGATACTAGAGCTCTTTTGTTTTGTTGTTTCTTTTTAATGTATGAGAGGCACTTTGCTTCAGTAACCAGTTTATCTCTCCGTGTCCTCATATTCATACAGTATCCTGAAGGATTTAGGAAAATGAACACTTTGAATCATTCATTGAAGGGTAAACAGAAACATTGTAAATAGCAAATTTACAGGAAACTATCTGAATTTTCTAATTTTCCTGTGAATTGCTACTGTTTTATCTAGAATTGGAATTAAACAGTAAATCATTATAATTATCATGAAAATTGCATTTATAAGAAATTCAAGCACCTCTTATCAATTGGCACATTTCTCTTCATGTTGCATTATGATCTTTGTTTTTCCTTGAGTCTGCCTAATGATAATGAGAAGAGTTGTTCAAATACTGTATCTAACTTTTTGTAGGTATAAAACTTAATCTTGAAATTTCAGAGGAAAGTAATAACTAATGAAAAACTTTTGTTATGTATTTGTCTGAACTTTCTCAAACAGTAGCCCTCATGTGCAAAGGCAAAATCAAAGAGGAAACTAGGGTTTCAGGTCTTGAAGATCCACTCATAGAGAGCATTTTCTAGTGTGAATTCAGACAGAAAGACTGTAGTGTATAACCTTCAGGGCCTTTCTGAAATGCAAACTGATGTGCTGTGAGTAGTGATGACTGGAGACCTGCAAAAGCTCACTCGTAATCTGAACTAAAGCACAAAAGTTTGGGCACCTTCTGTTTGTCATCTGGATAAAGCATCAAAGGAAATAAGCTATTCTTCAGTTCCTGGTGTCTTCGAATTAAGTCTCAAAGCTTTTGGCTAAAATGTTCCTTCCAAAAACGCCCTACATGTGAAGTATTAAAATTGTACTTGCTTACCTTTCATATATTTGATCATTATCTGTAACTGTTCACTGAGTTTAACATCTTTTGTTACTATAGTAAGCTTTGCTGTGCTGTTTTATCTTACCATTTTACTTCGTTTTGTGAGTAATTGTGTTGCAATGTAACAAGATCTGCTACATAAAAATCTGTTATTTTGGCAACTTTTTAGTTGCTCATAAACCAGTCCTAGACACAAGAGATGTATCCATATGGATATTTTTAAGAAAGCAAAGGAAAAGGTATTGAAAGGAAATACACCAAAAATCTTAGTCTCTGTATTTCGTGGTATATCCTCACTATACAAAACTGCTCAGTGAAAGAAACATCTATTAAGGAGCTGTCACTTCTCATTTCATCATGTAAGTCTATAAAAATTCTTGACAATGCCCTTCAGACTACTAGAATTTGTATTCATTTTCTGGGGGAAATTTCAAGTTTGATTTATTTGTTTAACACTTATTTTGTCCCAGTTCTTAATGTTCACTTAGATTAATCTTCTGTAAACTGGAAAGTTTCTTACTGTTTGTCGTTGCAGTCCATTCATATTTAATGTGTTTTATGAGGAAATAGAATTTGGTGCTTCATGTCTAGTGTTGTCGTTTAATATTTTCTAGCTCAATATGACTTTTAAAGACTACTCTGAGTAAGTACATTAAAAAAATGCTGAGAGGAGGTCATGTAGTTATATTTTTTCTTTTTTGTAATGTAAAAAAAAAATTGTCTAAATGTAGCTGAGAAATATATAGATGATTTTTTTATTTTCTACTGAATTCCTCATAATTTCTTTAACAAATTGTGATTTTTATCTTCTGCTGTTAAGCTTCAAAGAGGTCTATATTTTACATGGTCTCCTGTTTGCTTTATCAGATGTTTACAAAATGTTAGTTTGGTAACCTCTATTTCTGGAGCTGATGAAGGTCTGACCCACTTCTGTATGTAGGCTTATCATTCTTGGGGCATTTGGCTTTACAACAGCATTTTGCTAGGGAGGTAGATCTAGTTCCTCTTTGATGTATGAAGAGTGTTTGTTCCCTCATGGTCTTATTTGAATTTAGAGGCAAGCATGAAAAGGAGAGGCAAGTTATAGTGGCCATAGGTTTGTAATTCTGTGTGGTAACCTCTCCCTGTTGTGTTTTTTTTTTTTTTCCCTTCCCATTTGCTCTTCATTTGCAGTAGCTGATAAAAAGAATAATCTGGAAAACTTACTCCGTAGGAGAACTAATTATTTCTTCCATGTCATCTGTTGCATTCCTGTAGTGGTTGTGAAAGAACAAGCAGATCCATCCTGCAGCTGACTGAGAAACTTCGCTAGCTCCTAGATCCTTCAGTATCAAACAGCATTAGGGCCGTCTGAAGCCGGAACTAATTGTATCCTTATAGATAGGTTGGAAATCTGTAGTGGAGATGAATTGTTTGTTTGGGGTTTTCTGCTCAACATAAGTGCTGGCCTCTTTACGGATATTTTAAGGTAGAAAAATATTTTCAGTCTCTGTGCAAACCTTTTGGGAACTGCTGTTTTTGTAAAAGTTATAGAAGATAACACAAGATGTGGGGTATGGGCACAGGATGTAGAAAAGGGATATTTGATTAGACAGGGAGAGGAAAAAAATCATCCAAAACCAGACTCTACCTTCTGAAAGCCAGGAAATTGACATTAATAAAGATCTTAGTCTCTGGGATGTTTGAAAACACCTGGAAAAAAAAAAAAATAGGTCTTTTTTTTACTTAACTAGTTACAGGCAGTTAAGCATCTCCAGGGAGAGTTAATGTTAGATCTAAAATATCCTGAAAGGTCCAGGAGGGGCTTATAAATCTTGTCAGTGACATGGACAGTGGGATTGACTTCACCCTTAGCCAGTTTGCTGATGACACCAAGCTGTGTGCTGCAGTCAACACACTGGATGGGAGGGATGCCACTCAGAGGGACCTGGACAGGGTTGAGAGATGGGCCTGTGGGAACCTCATTAAGTTTGACAAGACCAAGTACAAGGTCCTGCACATGGGTCAGGGCAATTCCAAGCACAAGTTCAGGCTGAGCAGATAATGGATCAAGACAAGCCCTGGGGAGAAAGACTCTTGGTGGATCAAGAGCTCAAGGTAACTTAGCAATGTGCACTCGCCAAAAGGCCAACCGTATCCTGAGCTGCACCAAAAGAAGTGTGGCCAGCAGGTTGAGGGAGGTGATTCTGCCCCTCTACTCTGCTCTTGTGACACCCCACCTGGAGTATTGTGGCCAGCATTGGGGACCCCAACACAAGAAAGGTGTGAATCTGCTGGAACCAGTCTAGAGGAGGGCCACTAAGTTGATCTCAGGGCTGGAATACACCTCCTATGAAGATAGACTGAGAGAGTTGGGGTTGTTCTTCTCTAGGATGAGAAGGCTTTGTGAAGTCCTTATAGCACCTCCCAGTATCTAAAGGAGGCTACAAGAGACCTGCAAAGGAACTTTTCACAAGGATATGTAGTGATAGGATAAGGGGTAGTGGCCTTCAACTGAAGGAATGTGGGTTTAGATTGGGCATTAGGAAGAAATTCTTCACTTTAAGGGTGGTGAGGTGGAGCTGGAACAAGTTGCCAGAGAGGTAGTTGATTCTCTGTCCCTGGAGGTATTCAAGACCAGGCTGGATAGGGCTCTGGGAAACTTGATCTAGTGGAAAGTATCCCTGTCCTTGATGGGTTGGAACCAGACGATCTTAAAGATCCCTTCCAACCCAAACCATTTTCTTATTCTGTGAAACCAACTTGTCTGTGGAGGCAGTTTGACTGCAAAATAGGACTCTCAAGAGTACCCTTAAGAATCAGCCTTGAACTATGGACTATATGTCCATATGTCCATACGAGGCTCTGGACAGATTAGAGGGTATATTTGTAATTTCAAAGGGATTAATTTCCACCACTGGGCTTTGACTAAAAAAATTGTGGTGATATTTTTAAACCCTTCAACAATTACATGGGGTTCTTGACTGTCTGGTGGGGTCTGCTGTCTGTCCTCAATGAGCAGGAAGACTAACACCGTGAGAGAGGTTCTGAAGTGACCTTGGATGTGAAGGACAAGTTGTGTTGTCAGCATTTTGACTCTTCTTTGGCATTCTGCTTGCCTTGCCTGAAAATTGTTGATCTTTAATAGTAGCTAAGACAGAAAAGATGAACATTATGAAATAAAGTACACATAACTGACTTTCCCTTTATATAGCAATGTACACACCAAACAGTAGAGCACTAAAGAAGAACAGAAAATTGATGTGAATTCATAGAAAACTATGGGATGTGACCGGCTTTTAGACATGCTTTCAAAAAATAAATAATTGCTGCATTCCGTAACAAGGTTTAAGTTTGCTTTTCTAGAGACTATTTTTACTAGTTAGAAAAAGCCTAATTACAGTTTATCAACAAAGTTACAGCTGTAATTAGTAATTCTGTTGACCCTTTACAGGATAATTCAAAACTCCAGCTGTTCTAACGGGTTACGAACACAGCTCGTGTAGTCAATAAAATTTTTTTACATTTAGAAAGTCTTGTGAATACTAATTACTGAACAAAACAGTAATGGTCTCTGTATGTGTGCATATCACATCTTTTCAAACAACTGTGTTAAAATTCTGCTCAGCAATATTTTGTAATACAGAGACATTACTGCTCACAAACATCAGTTTGTCAAAGTGCTCAATCGCATAAAGGCTTTCAAAAGCAATAAGGTAAGTTAGAGGAGGGTGTATTTCAGGTAGTATTATATACTTGGTTCATGCTATTGTCTTTGGACAAAACCTTATTGTACACCTGCAGAAGCAAGTTCTGGTATACAGGACCCCATCAGGACACAGCTGAGCCCCTAAGCTAAGACAATGGTGTCCCTGTTCAAACTCATTTAAGTAAGGGCAAAACCACTGGATAGAGAAAAAAAGTGAGGAAAAAACTGCCTGAATGCAGTTTCAATGTCTTCCTTTGGTATTTTACTTCCAATATCAGTCCCAAACCAACATTTTTTAATATTCCATTGAAACATCAGATTGATGGAAATTTCATTTTAATCATTACCTACCGTAGAATTTGCTAAGGTTAAGTTCTTGAATGTTTATTTTTTGCAGAAGGAGCCCTTTATATGAACAGTTATATAAACAATGATATAAAAACATTTTTCAGCTCTGTGAGGGAAGAAACACTTTTGAATTTTCTTAAATTTTCCTCCCTTCCATACAGAAATATTTTCTGAGAAGACAGCATCTCCAAATAACATTCCTTATCATGTGTTTGTCTTGAAAAATAGCATTTCTTTTCAAATCCATCCTTTTTTCTCATTCTGTACTGAGATTTGTTCAGTTTCTGACAGGCGGTGCTGGCAGAGGTTCATTATCCTGTGCCCGGAGGTTGCCCCACTGAGCCAGTAGGAGAAGGTTCATCATAATTTGATTGCTCCCTTAGCTGGGCAGAAATCTCAGACAGAGACATTTTCCTGAACCTTGTTTTTCCCAACACAGCAGGAGAATCTATTATCCCTATATGCAACAGAACTCTTGAGGTGAAAAAGCTAAATTGAAGTCCCACTTTTGATCTTCATTTTAAAGATACTGTTATTGTAAGATACCTAATGATTAGAAGAATCTTTAATCTAATGAGTGTGTTTTGTTTTGTTTTGGTTAGGTTTTTTTGTTTGTATCTTTTTACTGTATAGTCTGGTATGAGCCCATTAGAAATACAGATTCTTTTTTTTTTCCTTTTTTAATAGTGTGTTTGATTTGGTGATCAGTACATCTGAGTATTAACATCATTATTCAGACTTAGTATTTATATATTTATTGAATATTCAAAAATATCCTCTAGGATTAGTAGGCAAAATAACGAATGCGTTTGTTTTTTTCTTTGAAAATAACCAAATGTGTTGATGCTCATCTGTAAATTCTGTTTAAATCAAAGAGCTGAAGGGGGTAAATAAAACATGTTTACAATTTTCAGAAAGCTGAATCCTGTGACTACTGTTTCAATAAGCAAAAATATCATTCTATCAAATAGGCAATATCAAAAAGCACTAAAAAAATTACTTGCAAAAGGAACAGAATAAATTAATCTAGTTGAAAGCAGTTTTGTGTCAGTTTTCTGGAGTTTCAGAAAACAAATCAATGAGTAACACCTGACACATGGTCCATGAACTTAGGCCTATTAAAGGAAAACCTGCACAAAATCAGATGCTGAGATATTAAACTTTAGTCTTGATTTTTAATATATGATACTAGGCAAAGTTTAATGTCTAATTACCTGTTACTGACAAGCTAATATAAAATACAGGCTTACTAATTGAAGTACTTGAAAAGATGTGTTCTATTTCTTGACTCTCAGTCAAGTGTGGTCCAGAGGATTTGGAACACGTAGAAAGTGAATAATCATGGACAACTGATAGCAAAAAAAAAAAAAAAAATCAGGTATTTTGTTTACGTAATATTGATGGCACAGACTGTTAATTCTCAATTTCTTCTGGTGAGACATGTAGCAAATTATTTTCTTTTAAATCAAGTCTTAGATGAACTGAATATATTAAACGCTGGGATTAAAAAAAAAACAATTATTCGTTCTTCTTTATTTCTCTGTAGTACCCTAAGCAGAATTTCTATTTATATGTTACCCCTGTTAAAAATCTTATGTTTTAGGATATTCTTTTCTTAGGGAATTATACAATCAGTATAAACTTTCTTGTTGTAAATCAATAACTTTTCATTATTTGAACTAAAAGAAGTCTAGATAGCTTGCAATGTCTTTCCTATAATTTAATTTTTAAGTTCTAATATTTTACCTGCTTTAAATATTTTTAGTAGTTATTTATCATTATTATTTCCCATCAGACATTCTCTGATGTCAATGAAGTTCTGTAAATTTCATAGATACTTGATTCAGGTCTACAAAAAGTATAGGAAATACAATGTTATACTTGGTGAAACCTGAAATCTAGTTTTGAGTTTGCAGTAATTTTCAGAAATAATTAGAACTTTACACATTTTGGATATAATTTATGCTTGCCCTGAAGTGGTGAAACATGTATATTAAAAAGGNGCAAATTATTTTCTTTTAAATCAAGTCTTAGATGAACTGAATATATTAAACGCTGGGATTAAAAAAAAAACAATTATTCGTTCTTCTTTATTTCTCTGTAGTACCCTAAGCAGAATTTCTATTTATATGTTACCCCTGTTAAAAATCTTATGTTTTAGGATATTCTTTTCTTAGGGAATTATACAATCAGTATAAACTTTCTTGTTGTAAATCAATAACTTTTCATTATTTGAACTAAAAGAAGTCTAGATAGCTTGCAATGTCTTTCCTATAATTTAATTTTTAAGTTCTAATATTTTACCTGCTTTAAATATTTTTAGTAGTTATTTATCATTATTATTTCCCATCAGACATTCTCTGATGTCAATGAAGTTCTGTAAATTTCATAGATACTTGATTCAGGTCTACAAAAAGTATAGGAAATACAATGTTATACTTGGTGAAACCTGAAATCTAGTTTTGAGTTTGCAGTAATTTTCAGAAATAATTAGAACTTTACACATTTTGGATATAATTTATGCTTGCCCTGAAGTGGTGAAACATGTATATTAAAAAGGGATTGTAAGATGATAAATCTGGGTAATGTCTATAATTCCTTTTTTTTTTTCTGCTTTGGGACTTTCCTTACACACTTAGCACACCTCCAAGAGTGGGTCATCCTAATGCTTAACTTGGAAACCTTGACTGGGCCTGCATGGACGGTGTCAGAAAAGCCAAAGCTAAGTTACAATTGAAATGGCGAGTGATGTTGCAGGCATTTAGAAGATCTGCTGCTGCTTCATGAGCGGTAAGAGAACAAATGGAAATGTGTGTTTGAGACCAAGTAGGTCAGTCATTTAGTGATGTATAGGATGCAGTTAAGGTAGAGACATCAGTTCCTTCTTTGCCTACATATTCCCTATAACATCTCACAAATTTTTGTGCCTAAATACAGAATCCAAACAGAGGAACAACAAGCAGTGAAAGCTCATCAAGTCAGAGATCTCTATTACTTTTAAAATGGTGTATAGATTCAGGGAATTCCCAATGAATTCAAAAAGTCAATTGTTGCACTCATTTTTCAAGAAAGAAAATGATGATGGGGGAACTACTAGCCAATCAGCTTCACTTTCACTCCGTGAAAAGTTCTTAAAAATTACATAAGGGAAGTGTAAAGTTCTTTGTTAGAACTTGTGTGTATTGTGTGGCATTTCTGTTAGCACAATATTAGTGCAGTTTATTCGCATCTTTAAATAAATCTTGATGTCTTTTATTTTAATACCTTAGATCAAAATACTTAAGAATAAGGGATTTCTAATAGAAGTAGCTTTAATGAAAACATTTGTTTTAAAATTCATGTCAGCTTGGAGTTTTCCACACCTGTCTCATGAAAAACTGAATATCAGGCTATTTCTAGAAAATTCCATATGTTATATTTTTCTTTTATGTGTGTGGAAATTATAATAGGGGACAAGAAAGTTGGAGAAGAATTACTTTCACTTTTGCCAGTGAGTAGAGAAGATACTTTGGTAGAATCTGCAGAACCCATTAATTTTGTCACTTCAGTCACTCAAATTCTTGTGAGACAGGATCAAATATCATACTAATTGTGAAATGCAGTGCATCATATCCATTTAGAGTGGCCAACAGGTATTCCACCATAACTGTTTGAATGAGCTATTTTTGTGTCTTGCCAGGAATTTGGGGCTTAGAACACGGAATAGATAAAAGTAGATACATTGGCTGCTAACTATATCTTCAGAAATATCTTGTAATGTTTCTGAATTTGCTCATGTTAACATTGTATTCTGTTAAAAAGAAATAATTAAACCAGATGACATTCTTATGAATTGTGAGTCCTTTGGAGAAATAAGTGAGAGAGGGCAGGTTTTTCCCTGAATGTGAGACTTGTGCTTGACTTCTAAAACTTTTGTGGTACTGTAAAAACATCTCATATTCCTGTAGTTTGATAGATGTCATTGCTTGTGACACCAGCTGTTGGTTCACATCTAGAATACTGTATCCAGTGGTGGGCCACCCAATATGGGAAAAATATTGATAAACTAAGGAAAGTTCCATCAAAGTATGAGGTGGGTGAGTGTAAACTTTGTATTCAAAGTTTGCTTAGATCAGTTCCAGAAGGACTCTGGATGTACTTTGAGAGAAATGTTATGTACATTAATTTAGCCTGATAACAGGTTTTATTTGAGAAAAATGGGGGATCTGCATAGAAGTTTCTGTGAACAGACCTTAGTTGTCAGGCATGAAAGATTACTAATGCCTGACAGAGAAATGATAACCAGTTTTAACAGGAAAATAGAGCTGTAACAGCTAATACAAAGCTGATAGCAATTTATAAGTCTTTAGTGAGTCTTTTCAGGTGTGGTCTTCATATCAATTGAATGGTTGGCTGATCCTTTTTTAATGTATAAATTAATAAATGAGTAGACATTGAGGCAAGACAAGAAGAATGACTCATACTTGTAGAATAGCAAATGTAACTTGGGTATTGCAGAGGAAATGCCTCAGTTACTGTATATGATATTGAAAAACATACTTCATAATAGCACTTAATTTTTTTCCCTCATAAAATTTTAATTTGTTCTTGTTTTTTCTTCTTTGGGAATTACTGTTTTTCACATATTCCACGTGATCAAGGTTGGTTTTTTTTTTCATTTTTTTCAATGTTTTTACTTTCAAATTAAATTAGTTGCAATAAATCAAGTAACACAATGTGACTATTAACATTGAATGAGATGAGCAAGCCTCCATGGGGACTACAAAGAGGTGGTATGGGGGTGTGCTTTAACAGACATACTGACAGATTTTATTTTTCTTCAAAGCCATTTAGATAGCTGATATCTTCAAAAAAAAGAAGCTTACCAAGCTGACATCTGTATATCTTATGAAACTACTGTTTATTTGTTTCCCCACTTCCCATCTATTTGATCAGATTTTTAATCAGTCAGGCTGTTTGTGGCATTTCCATGTCTTGTATAACAAGAAAGAAAAAGTGAAAGGACAATTTCTGTTGTAATGAACTTGAGAAAAATACACTTATGAAATTAGCGGATTTCAGAAATTAAATAGGACAGCTAGATATACTTAACAGACTGATACTAGTAATATAATATAACATTGTATTCACATGGAAGTAATTTCCAGAAACAAGAAAAACCAGTAAGTGGGAACTGGCCAGCATGGATTTACCAAGGATAAATCAAATCTGACCAATGTGAAGAAGATTTCTGTGAAGAAATCTCTGGGTCTGTGGACCAAGGGTGAGCAGTGTATGCAAGATGACAACAATTATTTCAAAGATATGCAAAAATCAGTATTTTATCAGTCTCTATACGAATTTCTAAATCTGTTCTGTATCACTCTCTTCCCCTACATCACAGTTACTCTTAAAATTTTGAAGACTTTCATAGTACGAAAAAACATGTGTATTTACACACATGAGTATAAATTCACATGACAGTGAATAATGGGTGATTGTATTTTCTGTGCAGTTTATTGTGCTCTCTGTAATGTCAGTCATTATTCTATCTGACATGGATAGCATTTTCAGATTGACGTGTTTAAAATTAATGAGGCATTTCTTTCCTCAGAGCAGAAGCTAATAAAGAACATTCTTCCATATGAATTGGGTAGATAAATTAATACAAACCGTCTTCTGGAGTTTTGTGATTTTCTTCTTTCTAGCAATGCATCTTAACCGTTAAAAGTTGAAGGAACTACAGTGACTGGAATATAAAATTAGAATAAAAAATTTTTTTAGAAAAGTAGAAAAATGAATGTAATTCTTCAAGGATGAATAAGGAAGAATTTAATGATATGTATCAATTTTTCTGTGTAGAAAACCAAATTTTAAAGTTATCCAACCATATATATTTTTCTTATCTTATGTATGGCAGTTGCTGACTGCAGAGAATCACATGCTAGATGTACATGACTGAAAATGTACAGATTCTGGAATTACTTCAGATGGAACTTGCCATTCACCTTGAACTCTAAATGATTTCAAGTTCAGCTCTCATTAACTGGATCACACAAGAAGGGTGGAAAAATTTGAGGCTGAAAAGCCTTGAATGCAAAAGGATATAAGGTATTTGGTATTTTTTTGTTGCTTGCAAATAGTTTTACCAACTTGCTGCTTGTTATAGTAAAATTTGTAAATTAGAAAGGATCAGAATCTTCAGATCCTGTCTCTAAATATCAGTCTTAGAACTGAAATGCACCCTGTGAGGTCTATGTGTATCACAGATACACTAGAATGTTGTAACTTCATAGTCTTTACATGTAAACAAAATGTTTTAATGCAATGACACATCAGCTGTATGCTTTATTTAGTTTATTTTTCCAAGAAAATTATTCTCTGAATGTTATTTACTTCATTATATTTGAACTTGGGATAATCTATTGCTTTCCATTTTTTGTTGTTTTCATCTGGTGATTCTTTTAATGAAGAATCTCTGTCACTGTCCTAGTCTCTTGATTTTAGTAAAGAAGGATGGTTTACACCAGATTAATCTGTGGGTTTTCTCTAGTATTTTGGGGAGATGTACTTCAATTATATGGCAATCTGTGGCTCTAGTTTTGAGCATAGCGTCTTCACTCTTAAAAAGTGCCTGCAAAATTATTTCCAGGTAATAAAACAAGCTCAGTCTGGCCAGGTGCAAAGTCGCTTGCTCTTACCTGCAGGCACTCAGTGGGCTCATTAGCTTGGATATAGTACTGTGTTAGCTACAGTTTGAGGTCCCTGACTAGGAGCTGGCTTAGGGCAATAGTGTGTCCAACAGGTATGTCTTTATTTAACCACATACATGTTCTTGTGTTTACAGTTTTTGTAAAAATAGTTGGTTAAAAATAGTTCCATTCTCGTAAAATATTTCATTCAATGTGCACATGTATACGTGTATCTATATACACTTGCAGGTATATATTGGACTGTTCTGATCTGGATGATAAGGTGTTGGTTTTAATGATTTAGACAGTAATGCCGCTGTTCTGAAGCAAAAGGGTAAACTGTTAAGCCAATAGTATATTTGCATATTAAATTATTGCACATATAAGGCTATGGTACAGAATGAAACACATACTAGCCTTATGAAAAGGGAAGTAAATAATGTGTTTTTCAACACAGAAGTTCCAGCAGAGACGTGTAGGATGTAGTTTGAATGTTTTATACTCATGGATAACTTGGTCTTGCAAGTTAAATCACTACGCAAGCTAAATTACTTCAGTTCTCATCTTCCATCACTTTCCAAGGTATCCAGAAATACTGACAAGTTATTTCACAGTTTATTGAGAAAGAACTGGAATAAATCATGCAAAAAAGAATCATAGGATATGTTTCTAGAAGAGTCTGCAGCATCAAGGTGCAGTATCTTGTTTGCTCTCAGCTATGGCTTTTCATTTTGATGGTCTACACTAAGTAAATCTGAGCACTCTAACCCTCTGAGCTGACTTTGTAACAAAATAGCATCCAAAAAGATTACATGCTTAACTTGCATCAGATGCCTGACTGAATTTCTTTCCAAACTTGTAAAGTTCAGAAAGAGTAATATTTTAAAATATTTTTATAATGTTAGCTTCCTTTAGATCTTTCCTAAAATTACTTAAGGTTTTTGAACCCTTATGCTACGTAAAACCTACATAGCATCTTCTTTTTTCTCATTTTTCTTGGTCTTCAAGACCTACCATTCCTCTCTAAATATCATCTCCTACATCTGCCAGCTATACAAGCCTAAGTGCAGAATAACTCCTTTAACTGTTGCCTATTAAATTTACAATGAATTTAGACAATCCTGTCATTGTAACAACTTCTGGGATACTACATTCCGATTTAGTTCTGCCAAATAGTTTAGAGCAATGGTGAGAATAAAGAATACTTTCCTGTTAGATTATGTGGTAATTTATCTTTGTTGCTCTGCATGTGTAATTATGCAAATATCACCTTTGGAAACTTACTGCATTGATTGTCATATCACCTGTATTCTCTTCCACATTCTCAATAACTTAAATATACAAAAGACAACAGAGGAAGTGAGAGTATCATTTAGGATGATAATGTTCTTACATATTTCTAATCTTCCTAGGAGTACACCAAATACACCTAGGAGTACAGCAAATCATAACAAAATTGGCTGGAAGTATTTTATACTTTTATCATAAGTGTCATCATTACTTTCTATTTTAGTATTTAGCCATTTCAACTCCAAATTAAGACCAGTTTGAAAAAGGGGGCTTGTCTCCTAAAACTTCTCAATAAGAAATATAAGACATATAATTTAATGTAACATTAAAATTTTCAGCTGCAGTAAATTAATTAATCTGTTACAGAAATTAGAATATCCTCATCTAGAAGAGATACCTTTACCGGTGATTCTTTGAGCAACCTGAAACATTCATTCAACATGACACCTATCTGATTGATACCTGAGACTTTCGTATGTCCAAATGGGTTAAGTGATACCAAATGCTTTTCTTCGACTAAATTCTGCCTACCTTTCCTTTTTCTACTGATGAAAACACCTTTCATTTTGCTTTTCTTCTTTCCTCTTTTAATTTCAGTTTCAGCTGACCTTTGGCTTTCCTGACTGTTCCTACATGTGCAGACAGTGTCTTTGTGCTGCTGCTTCCACCTTAAGTAGCATCTCCTCTTCTCTGAACACAGACAGGAGTTCTGTGTTCACCCATGTTGGCCTTCTGCCACACTTGCTTGCCTCCCTGTTCACTGGAAAGAATGATTCCTCTGCTCTGAGTGGACTGTGAAAATCAGCCCGATCTCCTGACCCTTTTTCCCCCTGAGACAGTTTCCCTTGGTATGCTGGAAAGAAGATGCCTGAAAAGGCTAAAGCTTGCTTTTTCGAAGTTCAGGATTATAATTCTTCTGTCCACCTCCCTTACTTCCCATAAACTCCAGTCTCAGGGTTACTGCAGATCATATTCTAAGGAACAACCATAATAAGGTTATTCTAAGGAATACCTATAACAAGGTTAGCTATTACTGAGAGATACAGCTGTGGAAGTATTACAGATAGTGTAAACTAGTTTGCTAGAAAAAAGTTCTTACTAAAATATTATAAAAGGTGGCACAAGAAGGAAAGCTGTAATGATTGTTCCAGTCTGCTTCTTGTATCAGCTTAATGTATAATGCTAATTTTACTCTCCTGAAATTGCATGAACAAGCCAAATAACTAGGAACTGTGTTTAATTAATGGGAAAATGGTCTCTGTATCCAGAAGTGAGAAAGCAAGTAGTACGCAGGTCAAACTATTTTAAGACCAAATTGTTTTAAGGGTGACAAATTGCAGACTAGGAGCTTACAAAAATGAATAAGGATGCTACTAAGTTACGGTGTTTCCCCTACTAGAAGACTAATTTTAGTTCTGAGTTTTAGAAATGAGTATCTAGAATGACATGGGATAGTTGATCCCGGTTTGGACTATGAGGGTGAAACACTGAAGTTTTTAAAAATGTTCTTATGATTGATGACTGAGCTTTCCCTTCTCCTTTTCTAACGTGCTATAGAAATTATTGTTTTTTCCCGATGTTATCCATTCTTTCTTGTGTGGAATGTATTAATGCAGTTATCAGGTTTTCTGTTTTTCAACATGTACACTCAAAACACCCTTCTCAGATTCATATGTTATTTGTGCTATTTTCCTACTGTGTCCCTGTACTTACTTTACCAATTGTCTTCAATTTGTGATTCTTGATTTGCATTCATTAAAGTTGTTATAATTTCTGCCTTCATTGTAAGCTTTTAATTTGGCTGCACTTTTAATCCAATGTATTTTTTTTTCCCAGTTCAGTGTGATCTCTTCTTTTGAATATCTTGTAAAAAAAATCCCTAAAGTGATTTCTCTATATCAGAGCTTTTTTTTTTTTTTTCTCCAGATAATGCTTGCTGAATATATGGAAGCACTAGTTCTTAATGCACCATGTCTCTGTACTTCAGTGAGAGACTGTTTTGTTGGTTTTCTTGACCGAGTTTAAATCACTTTATTTTGAAATCTCACAAATTATCCTAAGGGATGGGGTTTCTCCAGTCCATATGAAAATAAAGAAAACAGATTTAGATGTTTTACCTCTTGCTGAGTGTCAGGTGTGTGAACGATATTGTGAATGCTTCAGCTATGAAAAAGTTTAGTCAGAATTAACATAATTTTATACAACTAGAGAATTCTTTGAGACATTAATCAGTAGAATACCACAGTTTTTGTTCTGCCACTCCAAGATTCACTCGTCAGTGCTGTATTCCTATTTCAGTAAAGAAAGGTCTGTGATGGAGAATGCTATGTCCAACAAAAGGGGAATTTGTGATGAGAGGGTGTCTGAGAATAAGCAGAATTTTATTTCATAGCTAACATTAACATTGACTAACGAGTTAAAAAATCAGTATCTATCATACTGAAGTTTCTTGTGGTAGCACCTTCTGCACTTTACAGATAAATGTTAAAGCACAGCATACACCCTGACTTCCATCCTGCCCTGCAGTTGCAGCAGACACCAGCAATTCTGGATTGCACTAACCTTGTAACAGCACTGCAAGGTAAAATGTGGTGAGGGAATCAGCTGGCCAGAGAGCTGACACCTGCAGAGCAGAAGAGATAGGTCAAGTAAAGTTTAAATTGACTCTAAATGTTAAGGCAGGCTGAAGTTTTCTTCCTTACCATATTTCAGATTCTGACTGCTCAGGCCTGAAGCTTTGATGCAAGCACAGATGTGGGCTGACAATTGCTGTCTGTAGGAGGCTTGCTTTTAGGAGGAGTCATAGTGTGTCTTCAATGGGAACTAGTTATCCTTTGGATAAATTACCAGAATTGTTTTCAAACCACTAGGTGAGGCCTAAAGTCTTTGAATTTTCCAAAGAATATTAATGTTTATAAGCAAACTAAAATATTTTTCATTTATGTTTTTCCCATTCCCCTCTCTCACGCTCATTTTCAAACTTGGATAAAATGTGCAGTTTGTCAGTATAACATATATAGAAATTTCTGTGCAAGTTTGTGTAATTTGTATTGTATGGAGATTCAACTTTATGAAATACAAAATACATTTGAATGGACATTATCTATTCAGTACCTTAGAAACTTTTAATGCCCTTCATTTTTCTCCCAAACCTCAAGGTCAACACTTCAATACCCTTTCTCCTAACTTAAATAATTACTGTTGCTGCTGACTTACATATTCCTTCAATATCAAATCTTAAATAGAAGGAAAAAAATCTTTTTGATATTTACATACTGTTTTCAATGTTTTCCCTACTCAGTGATAGAACACAAACTTGACTAAAATTATACAAATAAACCTTCCTTCAAAAAAAAGTGGTTAGAAATAAAAATTATTAAATATGGTCTTTGCATGTAAAATAAGATTAAGAAAAAAGATCTAAAACGGGGTGTTTTTTTTCCCCTCATTATGTGGAGTGAAGTGTGCAGCTTCTACGTGTTATTTAAGCATGTGTTTCACTTAGTCTGTCACATGGTATATTTTATTTTTCTACCTATCTATTTAGTAAGTTTAGTAACATACTAAAGGACAAGGGCATTTTTTATTTAATGTTTGATTCTTCTGGTTTTTTCCTCATTCTTTCCTTTTTTTTAATGTCATCTCCTTTGCAAAAGGAGTAACACAGATGCAAACTAGTTTTCTTTTTTTAATAATTACTCAGTGAGATAAAAGAAGAATGCATTGCGAGAAAACTTTCTTACCTCCTACCTCCACTTGAAGAAATGTTTTTTTTTTTTTATTGATTTGTACCAATGTAATTATTTAGAAAGAAATTTGGTTAACTACTACCAAGTAGACTAAAGATAACAGTTGGAGTGCAGACAGCGATTAAACACTGTAACTGCTTCAGATGGTTATAAAATTACTTTGGTTCTTTTTAAAATTTATTTTTGAAAGTACTTATGAAGTAGAAATACACCATATATTTAGGTTAGGTGACTTATTGTTCGCAGTCCACAATATGACAGCGGTTGCCAATGCCATTATTTCAAAGAAAATACTATTATTCACCATCTTCTTTTAACACTCTGGTAACTGAGAATATGCAGATTTTACACTATTTTCATAAAAGGTCTTGTGTTCAGAGTACTTTCCAGAAAAATAAGGAATGTAGTTTCAGTTGCATCCTCTGCTGGACAGACTTAGACACCCAGTTCTTATTTTCCAAGACACCTGGGAAGAAAGAAGCTAAGCGGTGAATATGCATCCCACTGTCCCTACTGATAGTATGAAACTAGGCAGAAAGACTTCTGTAGTGGCACGAGAGACACTCCAGCTCAGCTCAGTATTTGATGCAGAGGGGGAGCCTTGGTTCCAGTTCAGAGCCAAAAGGCAGGAGTTGACAGGTATTTGCATCATGTTTTAGCCTGGAGGTGTTGGAGCTATTTGCTTTTTGAGCTTCAGGTTCTGCTAAAGTCCCTGGTGATGGTAGTGAATGTACTGCATATATTTTTATCTACTACAGAAATGATTGAGCTATGGGCTATAGAAAGTGAGATATCTCACTCTCGTGTGACTGCTGCTGAGGATGACAAATCATTCTCTGGGCTTCCTAGTGGAACTATGCTCATATTGATATTGACTCCTGCTGTAATAATGCAGAAAATAATAATTAATATTTGTTTTGTATTGTCAAGTTGATTAAGAAATACAGACCTTGAGTCTTTGTTTTTTAGGTATTAGTATGTTTGCCAACACATTATGAACAATATGCTATAACTATAACCTAGGTTGTAGAACCAAAGGTTTAAATGTTATTAATGAATAGTATAAAATTAATTAATTAACAGTATCAAGTTTTTATTCATAATTTTAAACATTAGGTCATTTTTCATTGCATTAAAAAACACTGGCAATTTTCCCAGTGGTAGGTTGTTCTGAAGAAGTGACAGTTTTGTGATTATTCTTGTTTCCAAATATTGAAAACAATTGCAACTGTTCCAGAAAAATGCCAGAGAAACGACCTCAGGCAATATTTCATGTTTAACATTGGAACAGTGGAAACTTGTTAAGTATCTTAATATGTGTATGTTTCTGTTAGAAGGACAAACAGGTGTAAATTGATCTTGAAATTTTCCATGTTGTTCACATTAAAATGTAGGTACACACTGCATGATGCTGTTACGTTTGATATCTCAGAGCACTGAACTGACAGCACTTGTCAGGAAAGACTGCCTGGCTGTCGGAGGATGTAACAACACCTGCTGGCAGGCTAACCTGGAATTCCAGTTCAGCTATATACTCAAAACCTGCACCAAACTTCAAATGTCACTGAAATTAATAGGCTTTAGAGATGAGTTTAAATTATAGTCAATAGTTATTTACTATATTGACTTATATCTTGATAGGTGTTATTTCACTGAGTGGAAAAAATTAACTAGGAAGACTGATTCTATACATATTTCTGTAAACTCAAGCTACAAACTTTGCTGGGCGGCAGACAAGATGGATATCAATGATACTCCTTCCTGTTGACTGTAGCAAATAATAATGGAACTTTGAAAATAGTAATGATTTTAGAAATTTAAAGCTGAAATGCTGTGATTTCTGAAATAAGAGTTTGTAGTCCAGCTTTTCCCTTCTGGAAGCACATCAATGTTATCAGATTTTTCTGATTTAATTCAGTAGTCCTTGTTATTAAGTTCTATCACCTTAGTAGTTTTTCCTATAGGATACCAAGAACATGCATGTTCAGGTTTTTGTTTTTCTTAGCAATTTTTCATCTAAAATAAATAAATGTTCATGTGCAATTTTTCTGTCAAACTAGATACCTTCTTAGAAAAATCTTTGGAACTCCAGAATAGATCTATGTGTTTATTAAGATATAAACTGCACTGGAAATATTGAAGATACCAGTGGCGTGGAGCATTGCTTGTATTGAAGAATATCTCCCAATTTGGACATGGAAAGAATGATTTCAAACAATTATCTTGAGAGCATGGTAAATGAAGCTTCCAAGAACTGAATATCTCTAAGCAACTTCACAGTAATTTCTGTTAATGTTACTTGGATTAATTCTAATACTAAGAAATACATATTGGTAAGTGTAAGGAGATGGCTATTTACATTTTATTTATTATAGTTATTAAACCACAAGAACTGATATAGTTGTTCTTTCATCATCAGTCTTAAAGATTATAATTTGCTCATTCTCTCTTGTTTTGCTAGGAATTCATCTTCAAATTATCTCAATAATTTCTTCGCTGAATACCTAATTCTGCTTATATACAAATACAATTGCAGTTTATATCGACTTTAAAATCTTTGAACATTCATTAATACTGCACATTGTTTAAACAATTATGGGATTTGAATATTAATAAAAGAAGCTTTCAGGGTTCAGTATCTCTGTACCTATATTTTGGAGGGTGTTTGTTTGTTATATAATTTATATTTCAGAAGTCAAAATTGTCATGTTATCGGTATTCCTATGTAAGGGACTAAATTTCAAAAGAAGCAAGTGCATTCATGGGAAAGCCACGGTTATAAAGGCGGAGATGGAAAACCATCACTATGGTGATGGGGATGAGTTGTCATATATCTCATTTTCAATTTATCTTTTACTGGCATGGGTTCAAATGTAGATATCTACATCAAGCAAGTATTTGATAGTAACAACCTTTCACTTAATTGAATGGCTCCTGAACCATCCACTGGAAATAGGAAGAGAGACCACGCTGCAGCTGGCCAGCCTTGTGAAATGTTACAGAATATTAGGGAAAAATACTGATGAGTAGAGACTACCTGCTTTTTCAGACTTAGGAGAACTATCTGGGGAAGCAATTAATGCAGGAAATTCTTTTAAAGTGTCAGAGAAACATCCTATATATGGTTAGAGTTAAGTCAGTCTTTACTGGTAGATCTTCACTTATCACCTCACCCCCGCTAAAATCTTTCAAATTCAAAGCTTTTGGAAAAACAACTTGAGCTTTCTGTGCTATTGCTAGCATGAGTTCTATCTGCTAATTATTTTTTAAGATTCCTACTAACAGAAAAAAAATCATGATTTAAATCAATTTAATCAACCCATGCTTCATGTACATTCAAAATTTGAAATGCATAATCAGGCTTTGGAATTAAATACAAAGTTGGTACTCCGGAAAATAAATTCTAGCCTGTGCTAACTATAAGATCTTGTGTAGTTATACATAAATAACTGCAATTTTGGTACTTCTTTAATATAACATTTCATAATACTGGAGAAATACTAAAAGTTAAGATGATACTTGGGCCAGGATAATTGGCCTGTCATGCGTTCTTATTTTGGCATTCATCCCTACCTAATATGCCAGTGTAACAAGGCGTGATGTGCTGTCAAGATGATTTGACAAGCCTGGGAAATTTCAAAGACAGTACCTTGTTGTATAAGATTTTTTATTTACTAATACATTTCCAAGGAATTTTTAAAATATGCTTACTGCCCTCTTTGCATAGTCCACTGGAGTTAGTGAACACAGCAGCTTCGCAATATTAGTTTCCAGCAGCTCAGAGCTGGCAGCATAGTGGGAACTACTGGGAGCAAATAGCACAGGATCTGGGACTGATTTCTCCTTACTTCCTCAACTCTGTGTTTTCAGTTTGCATAATGCCTCGTGACATTGACCTTGATTAAGTCATGTAACTGTTAGAGAAATATGCATACTAATTGTGGAGAGCTTTTTTAATTTGAAACTTGAATTTTTTTTTCAAATTTTGGCAGACAACTGGGAGGCAGCTCCTATGTTTTCCTCAGGATAAATTACAAATTTGAAAGTACAAATACTTTACTTTGTTTCTGAATGCCCTCCTTGAAAAATTAAATGTCAGTGAGAAATACAAACAAATGTATTCCTTGACAAACAGGACTACAAAAAAAATCCCACAAGACTTGTATATATGTATCATATGGGTAACCTGTGCATGTGTAAACCCAAGGCAAATGTTCCTCAAAATTTTCACAGAAAGATTTCCAGATGGAAACCAAACACAAGTGAGGAAAGGAAATGCTAGGCAAATGAAGAAAAGGGTAGTCAGACTATGTGTCACAATAGGAATGGGGTTACTTTTTTCAGTAAAAAAGAGAGCCAAACAGTTAAGGATGTTCTAGCAATTAAAGTGTTTTTGGTTTTGTTCCTGGTATTTTTGTTTGTTTGTTTGTTTGATTTTTTGTTAGTTTTTTTTTAATTATAAAGACATAACAAGTAAATGGTAAATTTACGTAGGGAGAATAGTACCATGTTTAAATGGAAAGCCAAACCCTCATTCCCCTTTTACTTTTCATGCCTTTTCACAATAAATGATCAATGTATAAGCTATATTTGAAAAGCTCGAAAGAACATTTTACCTGTTGAATGGATGTCACATCTGAACTTTGGTTGGTAGTAGGAAATTGCATTTGTCAGGGAATGGGCATACAGAGTAAATTTGCACTTTTTGCAAATGTCTTATAAATAGTGAATTCAGATAGAAAGGAGACTGGCTGTAGCCATTTCTCTGTAGTAGTCCTGTGGATGCAATGTAGCAACAGAGGTCTTTGGGGGATCCTACTTTCTTATATCCCACTGACACTGGAGTTATCTTCACAAGAAGTTAGGTGGAGCTTCAATAACTTAAACATCACCTACAGCAAATTCTCCATGATAAGGTGACTGGATGTAGATGTGTACAATGGTTTTTAAATTTGTCTCTTAGAATAATCAAATAGTCAGAGTTCTTGACTTCAAATGAAAAAAAGCAAGATACCTAAGTAATTTTTTTCTCAGATAAAGCTTGCAAATTGAGGGATGTCATTTTGAGCGGGAGACAGGAATTCCCTACATCGCATGACATTTATGGATTGTGTTTTTAGAGTTACATTAATCCATTGCATACCCACAAATAAAAGGTTAAATGTGTTATATTTTTATACATTCTTAGCTATTTGTTTGGTACTGCCATTATTCTGTCTTTTCAGAGGTGTCTTACAACATTTACCAGCCCTTAGCTGGTTCAGTCACAATTTATGAATAAACAAATAAAAGACAATAAGAGAATATGACAACTTGTTTTGTGATCCTGGAAGATTAGCAATAGGAACTTCTGGCTTTCTTGTGGGATCTGAAATTTCTTTGAATCACATGTTATCTAGAAAGATGCTCGGATTTGTTTTATATCTGACCGTAAGTTCTCTGGAAAAGCAACCAGGTAACACTGAAGTTCTTGAAATTGAGCACATATGGTTATAACGCACAGACACATTTAGTCTGATGTTGTTTCAGTGGTTGATCTGCGTGGGAATTATGTAGAACCATATCTCAAGTTGTAAGGGACCCATAACAATCACCATAAGTCTGTCCCTGCTCCTGACACAGCTATCTAAAATTAAATCATATGACTAAAAGCATTGTCCAGGTGCTCCCTGAACTCTGACAGGCTAGATGCTGTGACCACTTCCCTTGGAAGTCTGTTCCAGTGATTGACCACCCTGTCAGTGAAGAACTTTTTGCTAATGTCAAGTCTGAACTTTCCCCAGCGCAGCTTCATATGAAGCCATGTTGTGGATCTGTTTAAGTTAAATGACCAAGTTCTGGCAAGTAAGATAGTGCAGGGATGTATTTTAAGCTGTATTGTTGGCTGGACACAAGCTGAGATGAACTGCTCTCAGTATTGCATTTACAATAGAGCTGCTCTGAGGAGGGCTTTATCAGAAGTTCTGCCTTCCCCTGAAGTTTTCCCTGAGCTATGCAGACAAAGAGAGGCCTGCATGTCTCAGAAGCTGATTGCCCAAGACCCTAGGTTACAATTAAAGACAAAATTCTCATCTCTAAAGATCTCTAAACGTTGCTGACGGAGTGGTGATAGACTGTGCTTGGTAGGGTAGGATTACAAATTTGTATGTTACTAGTTCTGTATACTTGCATGCTGTGTTATGAACTCACTTTAAATTCACTTCATGCCAGCATAACTTCGCAAAATGCAACAGAGTGGAACCAATCTGTCCTAGCTAATACTGGATCTCTAGATGTATATCCGTGTTTTAAGGCTTGTTCTAAGATTGCATCAATAATTATTAAATTTGTGTTTACCAATGTAATAGTCTATATAAATTTTCATAATCTGTTGCTCTTGTTTCTATAGAAGTCTAAATTAAGAGATAGAGGTACCCGTTAATAGAAAAATAATGAGCTCCTTTTGAAAAAAAAAAAAATGTATTTCAAATTCAGAAAATTGTTCATTTCCCTGCTGCCTTTGTTGCTGATTTGGAAAAACTCTGGAGCCCTCTGAACCTTTTTTTTTCCCCCAAGGAATTTTTATTTCTCATACGACATAGTATCTGTCGATATACAGTCAGATAAGTTGCTATGTTTCTTAGCAAATGAGACTGAAAGAAGGTCAGCATGTAACCAAAATGTTTCAATATATTGGATATTTCCCCATCTTGTTACTTTCAGTTTCCTTTCTTATCTTTTATAAATAGATATTTTTCTTTCATAATACAAGATATCAATTACTTTCTGATATAAATCTCCATAGTAAATGGTGACAAACATATTCACAGTGGTACATAAATAAATTAGTACATATTAATTTTAATACTGATTCAATTCCTCTGAGATATCACCAGGTTTGTTTTGGTTTTTTCCCCTTTACTTGAATGGAATGTTTTTTCAGGCCTAATGATCTCAACTGTTTAGATCATTTCAGTTGTCTTGCAGTGAGCAATTTTTAATTCTGTTTGAATTTTTTTTTATCAGTTTTTTCTAAAGCTTTGCATTAATCATGACTGAAAACTGGTAGTGATAAAGGAAATTTCTGATTACTTGATTTTATTTGCCAAAAATAACCAAAAAGCCACAGAATTCTTTGCTATCAGTAGTAGGTTATACTAATTAGGAAAATATGTTTCCAGAGAAATTAATTTTCTTTTTTCTTTACATTGCCTTGTTGTACTCTGGTAAAAACATATTACACTATTCAATTTTGAATTTGGTCCCTTTGCTCTAGGTGATACTATATCTATCACTTCATTACTTTTACTGCAAATTTCATTAATGAGGTCAAGGGAGAGTTTTATGTTATTGTTTGAGTGTCTCTTTTTATGAATTAATTTTGGGAGGAATTTATTCTAATAATTTTTGCTATTGCTTGTGTAAGTATTTTGCAGACTGCATTAATTAAGAAAATTGGCCTATAATTACTGCTATTACCCATATCCTACCAGGTTTCAAAATTACAGGAATAATTACTATCCTAAGAGAGTCAGGCAACTTTTCAAATGCTGCATTATACATGCTACACTAAATACCATGTCTGCAAAAGATTTGACTAAAATATTAATGTCTCAGCTGGAAATCCTTGTGTGTCTTTTTGCAAGGAGATTTGGTTATAGAGAGAATTATTTTACTTGAATTTTCAGAAAAGTCAGCAGTTCTGAAAGTCTGTGTGTTTTGTTTTTAGCTGTTACAACGAACCAGTTGATACCCACATAATACCGTTTTTTATACTAAATACCTAATTCCAACTTCATTTGTGTATTTTGCTGTAAAAGCTTCAAATGCTGGAAGGAAACATCTGTGGAGATATTTAAGTCAGCGAGGAGAAAAGAACGGCTTCTTAGAAAATGGCATTTCTCAGAACAAGAATTTCTTCAGCGGTGATATAAAACTTAAGTATTTTTAAGCCTGTACTTTATGTATTATTTTTTCTTTCATTTTCTTTCTTTCATTATAATATCTATATTAAAAGAAAGTAAATACCAGAAAACAAAATTATATAAAGACTCCTACCTCTAGATTTGCCATTTGTTTGAGCCTTCGCAATGGTGACTCCTGTGTGGTGAAATCAACTTGTACTACATTGATGGTATAGTCTCAGGTCCCACAGTACCAGATTGCTTAGGGCAGGAGACGTGTTGAGCAGAAGACTGGCTTCTCTCCTGCTTCTGGAGGTAATAAAGTGCAGAGGAAGAGTGAAAGGAAAGCATCTACAGGAAGTGCATTTAACCCCAAGGCAGTACGGTGATCCAGGCTGTTAGACTTCTGCCTGTTGTGTGGTTACTAAAGTCAAATGTTATATAGAGCTATAAGTTCCTCTGCTGCAATGATTTTTGTCTGTAAACCTCAAAATTGATCCTGGCACTTGATTCCTAATTAAGTCTTCTTACCTGAATGGTAGAAAATGTAGATAATAGAATCATGATCTCTGTGGCTCTCCTGCATCTTACGGAAAGTCCACTACTGCCATTTTGTCCCCCATTTCCTGCATTGCCAGCGTGCACACGCTATTTTATATTTGTGTTTCAGCTTTACCTGTTCCATTTTCGGAGACTTTTCAATAGACTCTCTTTGCCACCTGGCTCCTGACCAGCGCAGTAACCCATAGCCCATTTGACAGCCTGGTGTCCCAATGCATTTAAGGGAAAAAACAGCAGACACGCAGAAACCAGTTTTCACCCTACTACTTTGTGGCAACTTCTTATGTCAGTGGCTCAGAAAGGAGGTGATGGAGGATTTTGTGACAGTTGCAGTGAGCAAGGGTCAAACTCCATACTCTAAAGGCAAGCTGAACCTTCTCTGCTTCTGTCTGTGACACAGTCCTATCTAATAAATAACTGGGGTTACTGCTGAACATGACAACGTGTAGCAAGCAGTCAGAATTTCCCTATTCCCTGTGAATACTTATTTTTTTGAGTCCCTAGAGGAAAGGATCAATTGTCTATTCAGAAAAGATATGTGAACAACTAAAAAAAAGAAACATGAAAAAAAAAAAACACAAGTAAAAACCTAAATACTGAGAGGAACTCAAGGAGGAAATGTACAGAGAGATAACATCTTCAGAAATGCTTTCCTTTAATTTATTCAATATTACAAACAGAAGGACTTGTGCCTTATGCTCCTGTACGTGTTTACAAGAAGAATGTCTCTTTGGCCTAAGTAATTTTACATTACTAGTCTCTGTGATTTGCCCAAAGAGCAATCTTATTTTCTCCTCTAAGAAGCAATAAGATAACATAATAACCTCTAATTTTTTTTCCCATGCATGTGATGTCTCCCAAAATTGTGAGTAATCATTGTTCTTTCTGGTAATAAAAAGCAGAGCTTATTTCCAAACATGATATAGTTTTGTATATGTCTTAACTCCAAGAACTTGGCATTTTTCTGCTATAATCTTAGCAAAATTGAATGGTTTATATTATAATCTGTATTGAAATTTTGAAGAATATATTACATTTGGGTTCAGTTTGCCTATTGCTGAAATCTCAGGGGTACTATTTACAGATACACACAAATGTTTCGAATACTGGAAAACAATGCCAGCAAAAACATCAACTTTGTTTTCCTGGAGTGTCTGCATCTGTTTCTTTTCAGCAACCCAGTCCTATGGCTTGCTATTAGACACAGTTGGATGTGTCTACAGTATTGGATTCTTCAAACTCTTTTAACCATTATTCCACCTAGATTTGGGTTGCATTTAGGCTTAGACATGAAGATGCTCAGATTAGACAGTTATGAATTAAAAAAAAAAAACAAACTATTTCTAAGGTTAGATAAGACAGAATGCTTAACTTCTTTGTCCTTTCATGATGTTTTCACTGAATGGTTTCAGAAGGGTTTCCTCAGTTTCAGCATTATCTTACTAGCAGACTTAGTGGAGAATCACTTCACGGAAACTTCTTATTCTGTGAGAAGAACTAAAATTGTTACAAAGCACTTCTGAGTGGCAACATATTTGCTTTCACAAAATTGTCCTGTTGTGAAGTTGCTTCTCTATCTGCATTCAACTTTTTAATTCTTGGTTTATAATATTTTTACTGGTTTTTAGGTTTCTGACTTCTTGCTTATTTATTCATCAATGCTTGTAAAGAAGGAGCAGATCTTCCCTCCTTCCCCTTTTGTTTTTTTCCCCAAGCCTTTGAAAATTTTAAGTGTGCCCCATAATTTGCTTGTGAGCAGGAGTTTTGCTACCCACACTGAACAGTTTCACCTCACTCATAGGTTTACATCCTGTCAGGAGCTGCTGATGTAGGAGATCTCTAATACATTAATGACAGGGTCTGTATTATAAAAAGGGAGTTACAATACATAAGCAATGGAATGCATAATAAAATATGCTGAATTTGCAGTATGAAAGCGTTAAATGAAGTATTTTTAATCACTGAAAAGAAAAACAAGAAGGATCTCTTAAACCTCAGAGATTAAGTACTAAGAAAATGAATCAGGGTGGAAAAAGGCCTCATATGTTTGCAGTTCTTTTTTTGTGTAGCTAATGATTTGAATAACCTAAATAATGCTGGCATTATCAAAATGGATTAACAAATATTTATGCCAGCCTGACTATTCAGCATGTCTGCACTGATGAATATAAACATGTGGGAAAAAGCTGAATTTGCAAAGGCTTCAACCTTCATTGTGTAACAAGACATAACTTCTTGATATTTTTTGATCACCTAAGATGAATTCCAATGAACACGCTTTTATAACCTAGATCATTAGATGGACATAAAATATTCCTCTGCTAAGTGTTTGTGGAAAGGATTCTTGACAAATGAATTGCTAAGCCTTTGAGAGCTTTTTCATGCATTCATTTACATGCCTTTATAATAAAATAAGCAAGGTTTGCTGGAATATAAGCATGAAACCTAGAATTCAACGAAGTTAAGGAATATTTTTTGCCTTTACTTACTATTTGATTAGTGCACCACTTGACTGAGTTTTTTCATGGCATGAGAAGACAGTCTCTAGAACTGACTGAAGAAAATTCTTCACCACCTGAAGCGAGTGATCTACATAGCAGGATATAGAATTAATATCTGTTGAGCCAGAGGTAAACAGTTGGTTTATGTCAGGTAGAACAACTGTATAGACTCAAACCGTGAAACCTTAATATTTTACTATATAATGTCTTATACTCAGTGATACATGGCTCCTATGTTTCCTCCCTAAAGTATTCCCAACATGTTCAATGTAGTGACGTGGTGTTTTACACCATTTGCAAAGCATGGTAAATTAGTGAAAGCATCAACTTTGTTCTGTTCAATAGGGCAGGTCTACCATACAGAGCACACTAGGACTCTAACTGCTCATCTTCTTGGTATACCTCTACATGATTCTTAAGATATAATACATTGAAATAGTTTATCTTCTCTATTTCCATCTGTGCTTTCATAATAACCAGAGTTCATGTACTTGGCATTACACTTTCTAAATTATTCTCTGCTTTGGATTCCTCTTCATTTGTGGAATTTCTGGCATAACAAAACGAATAAACAACTGTTGCCTAGAATTGGCCCTTAAAAGAAACCTCTAAGACTCAATGTGTAAGTTTTAGCAGCCAAGCATTCTTTATTCATATCTAGTCTCACTGGTAATCATTTTGCCAAAGTGCATACTGTGACATCTCAGCTACAGCTTATATGTTTGCATTACATGATTATCCATTTCCGTTTCCCGCAATCCTATTACATATTCATTACATTTCTGAACATTTATTAGCATATATGCATATCCTTATAAGGTCTCTGAGAGGCTTCACCAAGGGTCTCTGGTGGTCAATCCTGTCTGGAGGTTGATGAGGTGTGACCACTTTATGAACTCCTTTAAGACAATGCACTGGGTTAGTGCATAACATTTAACAATATTGTGTTACCTCCTTGGCTGCTTTGGTCCCTTTATTGTTTCTTTACTTTGTTTACCTGGTTTCTTTAAATTGCTTGGCTTAGCCACGCATAAGCTTCCACAGTACATTTTGCTGCAAGCAGTACTAGTATTACTTCTGTTACATCTCAAAACTCTGATATTACATTTATTGTGTGAAGTTATAAGAAAGATAAACCACAATATAAGAAAGATATTAAGCTATTAGAGAGTGTCCAAAGGAGGGCAATGAAGGTGGAGAAGGGCCTTGAGGGGAAACCATATGAGGAGCGGCTGAGGTCACTTGGTCTGTTCAGCCTGGAGAAGAGGAGACTGAGGGGAGACCTCATTGCAGTTACAACCTCCTGGTGAGAGGAAGAGGAGGGGGAAGCACTGATCTCTTTGTGGTGACCATTGACAGAACCTGAGGAAATAGCCAGAAGTTGTGTTTCGGGGGAGGTTTAAGTTAGATATTAGAAAAAGGCTCTTCACCCGGAGGGTGATTGAGAACTGGAACAGGCTCCCCAGGGAAGCCAAATGGCTAGGCTGGGAGCCTGGCCAACAACCAAACTAAAGATCAGCACCTGTATTGCAAGGCAGAGAAAGGGGAACAAGGGAAGGCTAAAGCCAGTTTTGAGATGGTAACAAACAGATAGGAGGCTGGAGTAAGATAACCTTAGGCCAGTCAGACTAGGAAACAAAATCACAGAGAAAGTTTCTGGAGTGTGTCTGCAGGGCAAGGACACATTTCATGGATTGCAGCTGCTTGGATTGTGTCATGTACCTGAGGGGAAGAAACTATAAGTGTGGCTAAAAGATCAATCTGAAACTCTCAAATAGACCCGGCAAATAAAATGCCTCTGATCTTAAAGATATGGGACTGAACTCAGCAGTACAGATATGTCAAACATAGATCAATGCATCTCCTAGAAGGATGGCTACTGAACATTGCATTTTTCATTTTCATCATAGGATCTTTTCCACAGTATGTTGGAAATAAATATAGTATTTACACTATTTTTAATTTTATTTTTAATTTAAAAATCCATCCCTAATCTTAACTCTTTCATGGTCAATTTTTGTTTAGGCTGTGCCTCAAATTTCTTTCCAAGATGGATAAATTCAAAACACTTCAGCCGAAAAAAGAGGTGCTAAGATGGTGGGGTTTTTTAAAAGGATCACTCTGCTCTAAAGCCAATATTTTTACTTGCGTTGCATCAGAGGTAAGCAGCTTTATTTTTTTTCTTTCTGTTGAAAGTGAGTGTCCCTACTGTGGCTGTTGAGGATCACATTCCGAGCATCAGAAAGCATTGTGTTGTGTCTACATAGGTTTCTGTAGTCTATGGGAATGTTACTTTTTCTGTTTTAAAAATAAGCATGACATATATAATAATTGACCTGTAAAAGTTAAAGGTTCTTTTTCAGCCATCCTGGTTTTTCTTTGCAAGTTGTACATTCCTTTAACATGCTGAATACTGAGGAGCTCCAGTAAAACAAAGGACTTTAACACAACCAAATCCTACATGTGAGCCTTGAGAGAAGAAGCTTGATGATTCTTTTTGCTAGGTGCTGGTTATTTTGCTGTCAATAATTTAAGTATTACAGCTTTGTTTCTCTATTCTCCTCCACACTGCTCAGCAGTCAATGAAAGTGTGAGGGCTGTCTGTCTGTCTGTCAGGCACATACTGTGCTCCAGCTGCTGCACTCATCCACTTACCCTCTGTCTCCCATATGAGCAAGAGTTCTTGTAAAGCGTGTGGTGAAAACCAGAAAGTGCTGCTGCTTTGTTTGCTCATGCATGCTGTATTCCCCAGTAAACCTATGTAGAGAGTCTTTCCACTACTTACCATTACAAACCCTGTTCTGGTCGTCAGACATGTTATTGAGGGCTCTTGATTATATTAGTAACTTCTTGGGTTTTGTTTTTCTTCTTTTTGCTATCCTTTGTACTAGTTCAAATGGTATTTTGTTGGTGTTTTGGCAAGATTAATGTTTGGCCATATACTGGACTTAGGAGTGTTACAATTCCATGTGTATGAGAGAAATAAGAATAAAATATACTTTAGAAAACTCTCCTATGTGAATTTTCATAAAATAATTATAAAATAAAATTATGCTTTTTTCAGATGAGCTCCATTGGTGAACTTCAACTTGCATATGTTTCTGTGGTTTTGTGTTTTTCTAATGACCAATGATGTAACAAAATATCTAATCCTATTTAAATATTCTTGTTAAACTTTGGTGGTGTAAATCACTGATATTTAATGATTTTAAAATGCTCTTTACTTCAAAATTATGATGTGAAAAATAATTTAAATTAACACACAGATGTTATTTGAGGCTTATATTGTATCATTATTAACTTTCCAAAATTATCAAAATTTTACTCTCAACATGATACCACTTCAGACAAATGTTCCTTTCTTTGTTCAATGACATGAACCTGGAAATTATGAAGAGTGTAGAATGATTCTATATTTTTTTTCGTAATTCTACAGAGATCTTAATCTATGTCTTTTTTTTTTTTTT
>VXAY01004946.1:584184-620599 GCA_013399855.1 Oxyruncus cristatus
TTTTTGTGTGTGTGTGTGGTGCACAGGGAGCCAAGAGAAAGGAATACTTGGAGGAAGAGAAGAAATAGAGTTAAGTTACTTTTCACTGGTAGACACCTAGAGAAATTGTGGACTGAGAAAAATCTTTTAACTGCAGAAACAGCAGGTGATGACAGCATGAGTCCATTTTTCCCCTTTAATGAGTAAGTTCCTTAGCAAAATTTTCCTTCAAGATATTAATAAATATATTCTGTGAAAAATCTGTCATAATACAGTACCTCACTTTAGCAAGAAAAAGTTTTTCTTTTTTATTTCATTCATTACTTATCTAGGCTTTAACCTTTCCAACATCCCCTGAGTTAGCTTATAGTACAGGTTTTTCTTCAATGATTTCTGTATCACATGATGAAATATTCATAATAAAGTACTCTTTTACTCATATAACCCCCTAAGTCATTTTGATTTGCCCTTTTTTTAAAAAAGGTATTTGATTCCATTTTATTCACTGATGAAACAAAAGCGCTTCTGAAGTGCATAATTTTATTAATACCTCTTTTATAAGTTGAACTTGGCTGACAACTATGCATAAGTAAAAAGTCGGTAAGCTTAGAAATAAGGTAATATATTTTTCATCACCACATGAATTAACATTATGGGTACCGAGAAACAGTAGCATCTTTTTAGTTGTGGTGCATCAACTTTCTGAACTGAGACACATGTGGCCAAGGTGGTGACAGCTTCCGCCTGGAGGCTGGAGGGCTTCAGCTGCACTAGGACCCACGACTCCTTTCTGCCAACCAGTGTATGATTTGTGCTTCTGTCTGCTTTCAAACTGTGACACTGTTTTCTTTACTTTGGCAAAAAATCTTGTACACAAATTGAAGTGAAATGGACCATCTATCTGGTGCAGGCCAGTTTATTTTCAGGGACATACTGCTGCTGTGTTAAACCTGATTAGAAAAGTTCTCTTTAAATATTTTGCTGCAGATTCTTGGCCAGAAATAAAATTGATTTTGGTGACATCATGTGCTGAATAAAAAGATTTTATAATATATTTTCATTTATTTTTGCACTCTATTATTATGGCAGCAACAATGAATACATTAATTGTAATTTCCATTGGAAATGTTATTTGCTTTAATTTCATCAATTTACAGAATGATTTTCTAAAGTACTCCCCAGAAGATATTGAAAACATTGAAATATTGAAATTTTCCATAAAATTGATGTTTTCATGTTTTTTTTACATAATCAGTAGTAAAAAGACCACCCACATTTAGGATCGAGATAAGACACTAAAAGGCAAAATCAACTGTGTGTTATCTGACAATGTCTAAAGGAACTGATACAGGGAAGAAACTACTGGAATCATACTTTGACAAATTATTTCCAGATTGCCAATTACTGCATTTAACAAAGATTGCTGTAAATCTAGAACAAAACATTTTGAGTACATAGAAATATTTATCTTTAACTGGAAAAAAAAATTCAATGAGACAAGTAGACATATCCAAATTATATTTTATTTCAAATTTTGTTTTTATGTAATTATATAAACATTGTCTTGATTAAAGGGGCACAATATGTCTAAACATAGCAAACGGTCTTGGGGGCAGAAAATCCAGGTTTTTTTTTTCTTTTAATCTTAGACTATTTGAGTTAATTAGAAGTTAACAATAATAGAATCACAGAATGGTTTGGTTTGGAAGGGACCTTAAAGATCATCCAATTCCGACCCCCCTGCCATGGGCAGAGCCATGTTCCAGCTAAAGATACTTTAACAGTCATGTCTTTTCTCACTGCTAGAGATCTGTTGTCCTTGCAGCTAATGTAATCTGACTGTTCTGGTCAGAATTCTTGTGATTTTTGAGAAAGAATAGGTCTCGTATTTGTTTATCTTTTCACTGATGATAAACTATATGCAGTATCAATACTTTGAATAAAATAGTAACTTGCATTAGAAGATAGAATTTAAGGAATTGCACGAAACTCTTCATTGATGTATAGCATATTAATTAAAACTTAATTACAATTATGAATCTAGGAGGACTATGCTGGATTACTGCAGTTAGGGGGTTGAAATACATTGTGGATTTTTAAGTTTTAATCCAACATTATTGTCTGATGTTTTATTTACTGTACTAAATAATGGTAGGACTGTCATCCATCTGCGCTGTCATCCATATTTTCTGGGGACTTATTGTTTGCTTGGGTTTTGTTATGGGTTTTGTTTGGTGGGTTTTTTTATCTGAAATATTTTGACTGATAAATAGGAGAGATTTGATGTTTTTATGTGCCTTAGATCTTTCTCCAGTGTAGAATTCTACTCTTAGACCTTTTAAAATACTTTGGTTTGAGCATTTTAGTTTTTAAAAATAGAGCAAGACACAGAACAAGACAACTGAATTAAATACACACTGCTTAATAACATAATATTTCTGGAAAATGTGCACTTAAAACACTTCGCCATTTTTAACATATCAAATGAAATGGTGCTTCTGTTGTCACTTTTATGTTGTTACTGAGATGCATCCAAACAAATGAGGGCAAAAGTGTCTGTCTCTCTATGTCTGTGGAAGCTTTGATATTTAATGTAAAACAATAACATGATATGATCTGTCATGTTGTGTATTGTTCTTCAGTAGATTCTATTTTTAATGTATTTTTGAATTGTTAATGTTTGACCTGGAGCCCATTCTGTTTCTCTGGCACTCAGAAAATATATATATATTGTAAAGAGCATATTTCTAGGTAATTTTAATGGTCATAGTGTAATGAGCTTTAAGATGGGATTCATATTTACTTTGTTTTCTCATCCGGTGCAGCTGCATATCTTTTTCTTGTGTGGACTGGAGAACTGCCCTCTAGACAGTAATGCATTATCATTTGGAATGAAGGAGAGAGGCATCTGAGGTCCAGTTCCTAATCAGTAATCATAACTGAATAGGGCATTACCCCTTCTTAATCTTTTCTTTTGGGGAAACAAATGTATGTGCTTATTCCTTCCATCCCATACACGCAAATCTGTGTTAGACACTTTGTTTTTCCTTTTTATATTAAATTTGTTTTCTGTTATACTTTTGCAAACATTCAATATAGATACAAATTTGAGCTCTTTATGTTGAAAATTTAGATCTTTCACATATGTATGTAAAGAAAAAGCCTAAGGAAACAACATGCTAAATACTGGTAGCTTCCTAGGCAAGTCTGTCATCACAGTCAGTACCTCTGGAGTTAAGAACCAGACCATAAACAAAAACTCAGCTCATGATGATTCTCCTCGAAGTGAAAGAAAAACATATTAAAAAATATTATGATTCTGCATCACACTAACATGCAGAATCAGATGGGAGTATAACCTTCATATTCTGCTAATGTGTTTTGATTGAAGTATGCTCTTTTATGACTCCTTTTTCATGTATACACTATATTCTTCATATTCTTCCCTTTTTATAACCTTTTCAACCTTTGCACTTGCCTTCAGAAACTCCTTCTGCAGTCATAAGATATAGCTGAAACATCTTTGTTACCATCTAGTCTTTTTGAAGTATGAATATTTCAAAATGTCTTTCTGGAAACATACTAATTTTTGTAGTACCAGCAAAACCATCAATTATATTTATTATGCCATCTACTATAGGTTCTAAAATATGGCAATTCCTATTGCAATAGGTCTACTAAGTTTTTATAACTAAATAAGTAGATGGACAAATGCATCATTGCATAAGGAAAATTAAATATTCAGACCCATTTCTAGAACAGTTCTGATTTGTGTTTCAACCAGGAAAATAGTGCTTCAGGATGAGAACACTAGTGATTATAAAACACATTTTACATATTTGAAACTGTACTGAACTGACTGCAGAATCTTTAAAAGACATGAAAATGTTCTCCAAAATATGCTTACACATTCAGTGTAATTGTTACTCATCTCCATCCTGGTTGCTATAGCATAGGTTTTTCTCCAGTGGTTGATGTTATAGTGATGATTTGTTCAGTATAAGATTTTCATACAGAAGGAAACTTTAATCCAATAAATTACTGTTTCTTTGGAGTTTGTTTTGGGGATTCATTTTTATGTTTCTGCTGACAAAGTGTTTGGTTTGGTTGTTTAGACTGTTGCTTTAGCCTCTATGCTAGACCACTTGAAATATAACCTGTACAAATGCATTCAAAAATTAAGTTATTTCATTGAGATTCTTCTTCATGTACACTTTAATGTTTCTTCACATGTAAAATGTCAATCATTTTATTATGAACTACAATCTGCCATGTAGGAAAGAACAGATAAATTTGTGCATCTACAAATAATAGAAGTTCCAGCTTATAAAAAAATCAAAATCTTATTTGAAGCAAATATTATTTTCCTTAGTGAATTTCTATTCAAGAATAAAATAACTATATTTATTTGTACAATTCTGACAGTAAGTGCAAGAGAACTATTTAGCTTATACTGCAGGTCACTCATTCCCATCGGGATTCAGTTGCTTTAACGTCAGTGCCAAATGCTGTTTTAAATGTTCTTGAATGATGATGCCTCCCATTTCCAGCAGTCTTTACCAAAGGTTGTAGGTTTCTTGAAAATCCTGTCTCATGGCAGTAGGACCTAGCAGTAGCTTCCAGAAAGTTGTTTTGCTGACTTGTCAGTAAAGATAGCCTTTAGTTGTCTAAATCTAAGTATCAGGTATCATTTGAGAGAGGCTCAATACCCATGACTGGAAGAAACAACGTGGACAGGACTGTTGACTTCTCACGGATTTCTAATTATGGCAAGATATTAAACACTCTTGCATACTTTGAAATGTTTTTGGAATTATCTCTGTTGGAATTATCTTCTCGGGGCTAACTGAGAACTTGAGTTTAGCTTAAATATAAATATAAATAGAAATATTTATTCTTAGTTTACAATCTTTCTCTTTTTTTTTGTTTTGTTTTGTTTTTAAATGATGGAGTTTATTTTTTCTTCTTGTTTCTGACTTGCTGTTGCGATTTCTCCATAAATCCCTACCTAGGAATCTGTCATGATGCAGTACTACAGAGTTCATTTGTCCTGCAGACTGACAGTACGGGTGGAAATTCTAGAAGCAGCAAATGTATAAAAAAAGAAAATCTGTGTTGACTGTGTTATGCTCAATGTCTTGTTTATGGGCAAAGAGGAAGCACATCTTCTACAAAAAGTCAAGAATAGATTGTCAGTAGAATTCAAGTCTTTACAGCATAATTCAAGAATCATTATTAGTCCAAATCTGATTATTACAGAAAAAGAAAGAATAAACTTCTCTAAAGAACTTTTAATTATAGTAATAATAAAGTTAAAACTGTTATACAGTTATTAATTTTTTATGCCTTTTACTAGAAATTCACCTGTTCCCTGTTCTTCTGGGTACAAAGGTCAATATCAGTGTTCATGGTGGGGGTGTTACGATGAATTGTCAGCACTTGAAGGTCTTCACTTGATTCATGTTGATGTTTTCTTCTTTCTCACTCTAGGATCCACCTTTATGTTTTCTAGCATGCTTTTATAACTTGGATCTTTTTTTCAGTGACCTGGTCCTCTATTTTGCATCTGAATTTACCATGCATAATGCTGTCTACATTTGTCAGTAATTATTTTGTTTTCTTTTAATTAATCTATAAATCAGTTTTGTCCAGCTTAAGGTTTGCATCTTATAAACTGACCATAAGTGAGTGTTTACAGCCATGATGTTGCCAGTGCCACCCTGTTTCTCACCTCTTATCATTCTGTGCCTGTTCACCTCTGTACCACATTCTATGTCTCCCCTTCCCAAGGCCTCAGCTGTGATACCAGGCCTATATTTTTCAATACAACATCATTATTTTTGTCAAAAAACTGTTGTGGTACTGCCGTATGAAGATGAAAAAAATAAAATAGATGAACTACAGTCATCTAGCCCATTATTAAAAAAACCAAAAAACAAACAAACAAAAAACCCCACAAACAAACAAAAAAACCCAACAGAAAAACCCCAACAAAAAACAACCTTGTTAGATTATGACTAGAGACAGTCTTGAGTACCCAGAAACTAATGCATATAAATTATATTGATGAAAGATGCCTTTTTACAAACCTTGCCTTCCTACATATTCCGCAGGCAAATACAATAGAAGTAACATCCAGGTTGACTCAACAGAAGACGTGCTGGATAATGCAGGAGGTTGAGAACACCAGATAGTATTTACTAAAGGAGGAAAACATACTTGGGCTGTCCAAAAAATTCTGACACAACATTTCATGCTCTAGAAGAGATGAATGGGAGAAACGTTTCAGTTCATCTGTGAGTAGCGAGATGACTTATAGAGGAAATATTTCTTAGAGTAGCACTTTAGCTTCTGTTTCACTTCTTTATTCCTCCTCTCTAAGCTACCAGAATTAACTGCTTTCCAGGAGTTATTTAGCAGTCATTTTACTCTGCCTTATATGTCTTTTCCTTTTAGGAAACAGCTATGATCTTCATTGTTCAATTGCAAAGCTGTTAAAGAGTGTTTTCAAGTACTGAAAAAGGGTTTCCTTATTCCTTAATAATTAGTGGAATCCAATTATATTTTCAAGCAGCTAAAACATCTTTTGCAGAAGGGTACTGTGTTGGAAGATACTCCTTGTTGCCTTAGAACTCAGAAATGAATATGGCCAAGAATGGTTTTCAAGAAAAAAATTATACAGTTTTGTTTTTTTTTTTTAAATGATAATTATCCTATAAAGTACTTCCTGGCCTTTTGTGCATTCACAGTTAAATATTCCTATGTTGGGAATCCTCTATATTTACCCAGAGTTTTGTGATTCTGTTCCATGACTTTGGTGTCTTCAGGAAGGATTCTTGGCAAGTACAATGATAACATTCTGAAAATGAATATAATCATCTGTTAATGCATTTGTCATTAGTGTCTTTCCTACTTCAAGCCCAGTTTGGTTTTTAATCTTTGCTTCATGTGGAGTCAGGCTTAGTAATTGCTGAAAGGGGAATATATATTCAAAGACCAAAAAGACTTACTTTTAATATAAATGGGATGTGCATACATTTCTACATCTTCTGTTAGCTGTACACCCCGGCACATGCACACGCGTATTTTTGAACCCAACTTCCATGATTTGGGTGCAAAGGAACTAAGAGGGGTCTGAATCACCTCTGATCTTTAGTTCCTTAGAGGAATGAGGTGCTCACACTGCTATCCAGTGACTTCCAGTCTGAATACGTTACTAAGCCTAATAAACATCTGTATGTATAAATAAACAAAGCAGACATCTATATTGACACAATGAAAAGAAAGCGTGTTTTCTATAAGGAAATAATTCATAGGAAATTGATTGTAAAACATAAAACAGATCCCACTGAATCCTTCCCAGAGACAGGATTATCTGCAGGTATTTTGTAGAGTGAAGTTGTCAGAAAGGGTAGCCAAGGAACAAAAGTCTTCTCCAAGACAATTCATCACAAAAATATATTAGCTTTTTCTTTTTTTTTTTCTTTTTCCCGTGAGAACATCATTCAGAAACCTAGAATAAAATCCTACAGAAGCTTTCAATTCCAAGTGAAACAGATAACCTGGGAATCTGTAGGATGATTTTTGATACTTTTCCCATTGCCAAGTATAAAGTATAAGGCTATAACAGATTTTAAAACCTTGCAAATAAAATGCCATAGAAATGATATTAGGAAGCACCTGATGCTTCTGTGAAGCCGTATATTTCACATACTCCACATGATGGACACCGTGTGACTATTACTACCAGTCAGTTTTAGTGTTGTCATTTTAAGCAAGTGCAGCTTTTGTTAAGATGTCATTACTTTTTATTTAATTAATGCCTTGTTTTTAAAGATTAGGATCATTCTGAAATCACATTATTATTCTGTGCAGCAGCTTACTTCAGGCTAATTTATTTTTGTGTCTACATTCTTTGGGAATGTCAGATTTGTTTATTCAGAGCAGATAAATCTGCCATGTGATAAATGATAAAAGGGAGATGGTCAAGTGTGTTATGTTTATAACCTTCTGAGTCCTGTCAAAATTATTGTAAAAATGTGTGATATATTTTGAAAAGAAAAGAATAATGTGTTGTTTTATTCCTTGGAACACTTATGAATTTCATATAGAATACTATTAGTGTAGAAATTTGATGTGCCAGTGTACTATAGAGAAATGAGTTTTTGAATATAATGTTCTGCATAAAATGAAGAATGCAATTTATCATAATATTTGACATTTAAATAGAACTTTTTTGAGACTCTAAGCATTTTATTAACATTTATTAAGTAAGTCACATGACACATTCTTTGAGGTAAGCAATCCTCCTTCCATTAAATTAAGAAAAAAAGATAACAGCATAAAGAGTTGGTGGTTAGTCAGAACTGTCATCATCTGCCTTTTCTAGGCTTCTTGCTTCCAGTGAGACCACACTCCTTCATTTTCTTGAAACAGAATAGCATGTACCAACAAGCCAAACCAATTTTAAGATTAAGTTTACATTGGCTCACTTCAATAAGTAAAACATTAAGGTATCTTAGTTTATGTTAGGGTTTTTTCTTTCGTTGTTGTTGCTGTTCTAAGATATGGAATAAAATTTTCTATTAACTCTTGACAGTCTGATGGGTGATGATCTTTTAAACTTATACTAGTACTTATACTGATAAGGAACCATTTAAAAATAGTCTTATTTTAGTTGAAGACATCTCTAAGCATAAGAAATATAAGCTTCCATTGTATTTATACACACTTTCATTTAGAAAATACATATTTATCTAGGTGTATTCTCTGCTATATCTTTCTAACTACTCCTAGATATTCCAGATATAGGTTTTCAGAAAATAGTGGCAATTATCCCATCAATTTGTTGGATATAAAGGATTTTTTAGGATTTGACAGAACTTTAAAAAGAGGAAGGAGACTGTTCATTGTAATATTTTGAGACTTAATTTATCTTTGACCTCTTAAATACTTCAGAGTGGCCAGGTGCCAGTGTACCCATGTTATATAAAAAGTGCAGTTTTTATTAACAAGAATGTGTTAATAACAGAAAGTTATTTGCTGCTGCCGTAAATCATGTCATATCCCAGGCAGTTTTGGAACTGCGTTATGTTTGTTCACTGGAGATTTTTCAAGTTTTTATTTTCATAAAAGAAATTCTAGTTAGAAAAAACTTTCATCTAGAAACTCTTATCTTTGTACTGAAGATTTTCTTGGCCTCTCTGTTGCTGAAATGTTGTGCTGGTCATGGTTAATGTTTTACTTTTGTAAAGGTGTTTTTTCTCTATGTTGGAGAGTAATTCCCACCATAAAGGTCATGACTTGTGAAGATACATGAAGTGAAGTGAGTGACACAAAACAGTAGGTAGTAAAGCATTGTACAATTCGGTGAACAATAAGGTCAATTACTTCATATCTACTTGCAGTTCAGCACAGCTGGACTGAAAAAAATTGTAATATCTGACTGGCATTCTATAGCAGTTTAATGCAGAATAATAATGGATTTTAAATTACCAGTTTACCAAAAAGTGTCATTCTGAGTGGGCAAGCACAGAAATGAGAAGCAAGCTGTCTGTCAGAAAAATACAACAAAAACAACTGAAAAGTATTAGTGGAACAGAAAACAAAGAAAATAGAGCGCATAGCTTGTTAAACTATGGGTCTGACATCTTAATTTTTCATACAGTTTTTTTGTCTTAAAACTAACTGGTCAGACTTACGGAAATTCTTTACTATTGAAGCTAGTAGCTTTTTATAAAACCAAATTACATCAGTAAAGCATTCCCAAATAATCAACATCTGAGTTCAAAAGTTCAGTTGTACTAATAAAATTCTTTAAAATAAATGAGTGTTGAGATTATACACATTACTTCAGGTACTGTACCTCACTGGAAAATTTGAAACAGTAAAGATTAACTCCCTAAATGCATAAGAAACATGAGGCAGTACTTTAATAAGATGGAAGATCATCATGGCGAGGCTTCGCAAATGAAGATTAGAGAAGGACTCTACCCACGCTTGCTACAAGCACGTTGATGGCTAAAAAGGCCAATGCGAGGTAGACAAGTCCGGTTGCAAAAGGCACAGCGGAAAGTCTCCTTAGGTGGTACTGGCAAGACTCGGTTCTTTCTGAGTTGTCTTTTCTCCTCAGAAATGATTCTGTGTGTGTTCTCAAAAGAAGCAGCAGCATTATAGAGAGTGCATCTCCATGTCTCCCGATTGGAGGCCAGAGTAGAACAATGATGGTGGTCGATATGGCCAAGGCTGAGATGTTGTTTCAGGGAGTCCTTGTATCTCCTCTTCGGGGCTCCTCTCTTGTGGCAGCCAGTGGCGAGTTCGCCATAGAGCACAATAAGATGAAAGATAATTAGAAAGGAATAGAGGAAAGTGAAAGAGGAATTGGGAATATATTGATAACTATATTTTAATGATTATTAATTTTTATTACACAGTTTAGGATATTTTGGTTCAGGTTTATTTTGTCCAGAAAATAGGTGATAAAATTTTTAATATTTTTCATTGTATCATTTTTATCATATAGGTTAAACATGTTTTTAATGGTGACTCAGAAAGATAAATACAGTGATAGGATTTGTTAAACAATGTTTCAATAATGTTTGTTTCCCTGTTCAGATAGTGCAGGGTTGCAGAGCTGTAAGAAAAACTTGATTATGAAACTTACTCTTCTCAATAGGATTTTTAATTTTCTCCAAAACATTTCTTACAACATCCTCTATGGATTGTCTTTCCATTGGACTTTCTAGACATCCTGCATAATATGGGGGGATTGTATTGAAAGGTCAAACCCCATGTTCCTTATTAAAAGTCATACAGTATAGTACTTTTTCAGTTTTTCTGAACCAACCAGCTTCTGTCTTTTCTGATGTTCCAGGTGAAGTCACTATATAGAAAGGAGCCTTGTCACTCATATTTCTATCTAATTGTTCACATCACCATCATCCACCTGTTTCACTATGTCTGTTGGGAAGCAAAAGCAACAATGCCAGAAGCAGGTGATGGGAATGATAGAGATGAGCATTCAAAGGGCAGCTGATAGTGGAAGGATTTTTTTGGTACTTTCTTATCTTAAGTTGGAGTGGCACCAGTGTCCACACAGCTTAAAAGGCTAGTCTTCTGGCTATTTTCAGTGAGAAATCTGGCAGTCAGATTTCCGTTTTATGCCTAACATAGAAGAACACAGTTTTCCTTCAAAACAGTAAAATATGAAATTTCTTTACTCAGGGGAAAATGGGAATTCTTTCTTGCAAGTCTTTTCAAATAGAGTGGTAAAATTTCACACACTTGCTTTTTCTGAGGTAGAGGTTAGTAAAAGCCTGGTAGGTTCTATTTGGCCAGTTCATACACCTCAGAAGCTAGACTAGTAACTAAGGAAGTTTGTTCTATTAGCACAGCTTTACTTTCATACTTCCAAGCAATGAAATTTGTTTTGACTGGTTGTTAGGTCAAACACTAATTATAAGTTAGTTTTCCTTGATGAAGAAGCACAGAGTTTGTGCCAAAGATATTAAAATCTCATTCTTTTAGACAGAGGGTAATCATTGTACTGGCAATGAAGGAATTGTTTCTCATGCAAATATAGTAATTCACATTTGACTTATTGCAGCATGAGAACATTCTTTTACAACAGACATTACCCATTGCTAGAAGTTTACTGCCAGATTAAATGGATAAATGGTCTAATCTGGTGTGGCAGCATTTCTAAATTGAGTAAAATAAAATTAACTTCAGTGCTGTTATCAGTGTACTTGTCTGTTGTCTATATGACAATTCTCTGGGAAAATTATGATTGACTGCTCCCAAGGCAACAGTTCCAATACAAAGGGTAATAGACAAAGGAAAATAAGACAAAAGTGAACAAAATTGTGTGGTCTTGTAGTTGCTGAGATGGCAATGTCAGCAAGTTCTAATCTTCTCATTCGGTCTTGCAAGATACATACAGTTTCTGACAATCTGCCAAACTCGAAATTTGACTGTCTAGATACACTGACTTTCTCAGATAACTTTTTTTTTTTTGTACCTGGGTAATACCCTCTTTTTTTCTCTGTTATCAGAAAAAGAAAACATCTCTTTCTTATCAAAATTTACAGATCAGGAAAGAATCAATCATAAATACATTCTGTTTGGTTATACCAGTAGTTCTGGGAGACAGATGACTGTTAGAAGTTTTCTTTGTGCAGGGTGCAGTGGTACTAACATCACAAGATAAAAACTAACAAATACACCTCCTTCTGAGCTTCTAATCATCAGTTTTTAATTTTTTACCTGTGGTAGAGATTATGAAGTACATAAACTTTCAATTCTACAAATTAGTCCTGGTTCTTATTTTCCCAAGTCACTTAGTAATAGATGATAAAAAAGTAAATATGAATTAAAGTATGTCCTCAATTTTCCAAACTTTCTTTCTCACATGCAAGGTTCTTTTTTTAAGAGCAATTTTAATACCCATTTTTTTCCTTCAGTTTCTTCAAAATTGTTAGAGAGTTGTAGGGCACTGTTAGAGTCCACAGCCTACTTTCCTATATGAAACTCTAAAAAGGTTAGGAAAAGAGCAGTTATAGGTACTCACATTAATTTACTCTTCAACATAAGATTTCAAATACCAGAAGAATTTATGTAAACATGGTATATTAGTTACCCTCTTCTGAAGTAAGGTCAAGAAACTACCAAATGTGTGAGCAGATTTTTAGTAATAGGAGAGAAATTAGATGATTTTCAAGGGCTGCAGTGGCCTATGAACTGAAAGGCACTAGCACCTAGAAGTACCTCAGAGGTTTCTCACTGCAATTGCAATTCTGAAGTGGGTCAATCATTTACAGCATTTTGAGAATGCACAAAAATTCTCCTTTTTTTCAACAGGCATGTCTTTTCCTAACACTGAGTAATTTCCTTTAGAATTTATTAAAAAAATAATTGATGTAAGGAGTTTTTATATTGTTTTGTACGATTTTCATAAAGTTTAAGAGATTAAAAACAACAAACTTAATTCTTAGCTATAACCTGAGGAAAATATGTATTGCAGATTATTTTTGATAGACAACAACAGACATCATACACAACAGTCTGCACCCATTAACTAACCTCCTAGGTATAAAATATTACATAAAGACAGCTTAAGGAAGATTGACATAGAAGCTCTTAAATACACTGTACCTGCATCTACTGCCGGTGGTACACCATTCCATATGTAGTCTCACTAAAACCAACTGTGAACAGAATTATTTTGTTAAATTTGTAAGAAACAAGTTTAAAACATATATGTTTGGATGTATATATTTATCTCATATTGAATTTCAGCACAGGACTTTTAAATGACCATGTAAAAGTGGATATGAGTTTTAACTGAGCAAAGCCCAAAGGATCTATTCACCTTAACGTAAATTTCTGGTGACTCCCTGAGAGAAATCAACTGACATAAAGCGAGACAAGGAGGAAAAAGTGACAATTTTCTGTCTGTCCTTCTGCAAGCAAGCAAATACCTCTAGCGAGGTACTGTTAAATTACACAATAACTCAGGTTATAAAATGGAGATATAGCCATTCCACATTACTTTTTCATGTTATTTTGTGAGGTCATAATGCCACTAAGTTAGAGTGATGGACCTGCTGGGAATCTTTCCAAAGCATATTGCTCTCTTGCACATATACTGCTGGTGTTTTCACAGATGTATGGGAAATTACAGCATAGCAGCAGCAAGTTTATAGGCGAGATCAAGGGATTCTGAACTGTGAGGGAACACCTGGGTTTTGTGAAAAACTAGCAGCTGGTGCTCAAATTTGTTAGCTGTAGCCTCTCCAAAAAGGAGTGGTCTCTGTGGTCTACTTAAGAGTATTGTTGTACCAAGTATATGTAAGTATTCTTCAGATTGCTAGATGACAAAGATTTTCAGTATTTTGGAAGAATCTGAGAACACATTATAGAATTTTCTTTGATTTTGCTTTCTGAAATGTAATTGAACTGGAGATAGATGATAACAGGAGGACCAAAGGATAGTAAAAAGCCTACATGAATCCTCTCAGTCTGAGATGCATTTAATGATCTCCAACATGCTGATATCAATTGGCAAAAAATACTGTCCTCTGGGGCCCTGCAGATCCTTACAGATTTGGTGCCCCAGTCTGCAGCTTAAAGTCTGACCTGAATAGAGGGCAAAACAAAACTTTATTGTTTGGATGAGGAGGAAAAGGTGGCAAAGGCACCTTCCCTATCAAGGTGCAGAAAAGGTGGTCTTAGCTCCATTAATCTTTGTAATGACTGCCTGCTACCTGTCCCCCTAAGCCTCCTCTGGGGCATTGTAAAACACAGTAGGAACATTGGCTGAGCAAGAAACCCTTCTCCTTTCTAAGAGTAAAGCCAGTAACTGGACCTAAGGGTTTGCCTCACAGTCCTCAAGAAAATGAACTTCCATTAACTTTTTTTGTAGTTTATGCTTTATCATGGCTTTAACGGTTTAGTGATTTAATGGTCCTTGTAATACTGTTTGCAGATAAGGTGGCATTTGGCTTCAATGTAGTTTGTATTTGAATATAAAATTTTGCATGTTACAGCTTTCACACATGAGAATTTACATCCATGAAATGTATTTACACTATCTATACCTTTTTCCTTCAATAGAATGCATATGCATGATGATGTACAATTTTTTTTAAAAATTGGTTATTAATTTTTTCTCCCTCTACTTTCCATCACTTAAAAAAGTTTGTTTTTCCATAAATACAAGGAGCAATTTTCAGAGAAAAAAAATTGAGATAGCTGTATTTTATAGCTGCCGTTCCTTATCATAAATATATGCATCTCTTCTGAAAGATAACTGCTGTTCAGTATCTTTACATGCAGCAATCATCTTCATTAAATTGTCGAATGATCTCCTGAGCAATGACTTATAAGATGTTAATGCTGTAGTAAATTCAGAAAATTGTATAATAAATACATAAATATACCTAGATATGAACTAACAGCTTAAGACAAATAATTCTTAGGTTTTCAGCGACAGGATGTGCATTTCTGGAAAAAGAATGCATTGATTAGCCCAAATTCACTTGACATAGATGTGTGCTAGTCTTAGCAGGAGCGGCACATCCTGTCTCAGTACTCCTTCTGCGAAAAGTATTGCAGCAAATTATATTTATGGTTGTGTGGTGTGTTTTTTTCTTTTTTTTTTAAAGAAACTAAAGAAACAGACCACTGTTCCAATCTGTATGTCAGAAGACATTTATATATATTTGCATACATATAAATGTATATAAATGTATATATGTATGTTCTTGAAATTGAAAGATTCTTGTCATATTTCTCTATATTCTGCTCACAATTTTTGTTCCCTAAACACTGTCATATCAATAAGAGGTCATATTTTTCCATAATATAAAGAGAGTTTATGGAGTATCTGCATGTAATAACTGGTTATCACTGCAAAACCGATATCCAATTTTTTTTTTTTTCTTGGAAAAGAAAGAAGCACAAGGTCTGTCAAAATTAGTACCATACAGATTGTAGCAGATTCGTCAGATAATTAATCACACAGGTCTAATTGTATATGCCATTTTTAAATCCTATAGCCAAAGTAGTATTCATTGGGGTGATTTTAGCCCAACATGGTGAAAGATTTCCTTATCTCCTTGACGAGTTCAGCTATAATGCCTCTCAATGCCAACATATGTCTCCATCGTTAGAATGTCTCATACTTTTGGGCTTATGATTCTTTGCCACTCAGTATAAAAAAAAATCTTTATTTTTAAACAAATCAGTGAAGGGATGACCCTATTTGAGCAAACACTCCAAAGACAGGCTGGAACACAATCCTAAACCCCCGATTCCTCCATAGCTACTACCAGAAAAAGATTTGAAACCAACAAAAGTCCCGCTTAAGCTTAGACTGCTTATTTGAGCAATCCATTTGGGGGTGATGGTGGGAGCTGGAGAAATTCTCCATAGAGGACTCTGTGCATAAATATCGTGCTGCAAGAAATCACCCATATTCTAGACAATAGCATCCACATCTGCTAGACATTTTTAAAAGAGAATATAATCCAAAACCAGATTAAATTACTTGTATTATTACACTGATATTTTGCAGCAATTACACTTAAAAAAAACATTTCATCTCCTCTAATTTGCCCTACAAACCAAAATTAAGCACCTTCACTCCATGTGCAGGTATCACTTTATACAGCTAGGTCAAATGGAAGATTTTCTTGAAGTGAGTAGCCAAGTTGTTTGTATTACTGTGCACTTCAACATGAGATTTTTCCTTTTACAATCATGTTTCTACAATAAGATGTAGAGGGGCAGGAATTCAATTTTGCACATTCATTTTCTGCCATTAATCCTAGATTAACTCTGAGAATCTGAAGGTATCAGATTTTAAAGTTGCATGGCACTAATAATAACAAGTTTCCTTCTGAATTAAGGTATCCTAATTTCACCTAAGAGGAGCAAAATCCAGTGAATTTCTTATGCTAATTGAGGGTCCACCAAGCTAACAAACAGCATGTTATTAATTCAAAGACAGTCAAAATGATCATACATCTCAGAGATTATAATAGGCAGTTACTGACATTAATGACACAATACATTTCATTAGTAAGCCTTCTGTCACATAGCTGGTAGCTATTCTGCCCTCAGTAATGGAATTAGACTTACGTTGTCAATCAGAACAGCCAACAAAGCTACTCTCTCTCTCTAATCCTTACTCAGATCTAATTTTGCTGCCAGACTATGCAGGACACTTTAAAATAAAAAACCAGTAAAAATTTCCTGAGACCCAATTTCATGTCGGCTGTATCATCCACTGGTTTTTTTTTTTCTTCCTTGTGTATTAAAAAATCACTTTTTTTGTTGATTCAAAAGAACCAGTATATTTAAAATTTTGAAGCGCAAGCTTAACAAATATTTTAGAATTTAATAACCTAAAATATAATGCTGAGAAAAAACAGATTTCAGCTCCACAGTTCTTTGATATCTTGGTACCTCACAACTCTATGGAATTCTTTATCTTGATGTTTCAAGTATGGGCAACACATATGATTTATATTGGTTTTGTACTTGACATTTATTTGTTTCACTTTTCTGACAAGATGAGAAAATACTGTGTCTTGTCCTGTGTCAACACATACCACTTAAATTCCGTCTTACAAAACTGGAGAAACGTGCATCTTTTCGTCATGTACGTGATACACTAAACATTCAGATATTTGTGGATGAGAATGTACCCACTATCTTGTTCAGTATACACCGTGCTTTCTCTTTACCCAAAGCTTTTAAAACATAAAGGATAGCCTGAGTTCAGTAGATATTTTTGTTCCTTCAGGTTTCATTGAAATATCTTGCTTTTGGTAAGTTCATATACAAGTTAAAACAATTCAGCCAGGTATTGCCACTGGTGACTTCACACTTAAGTTCTTACTGAGTTAATGAGTAGCTGGACCACTGCTAAGGAGACCTTTTCCATACATTTCAGCAGAAAATAGTAGAATATAATTCAGAACAATCAATGAAATTTAGGTTAGACTGGCAGGTATCAGCAATAAAATTCTTTTGAAGACTTCAACAGCAGCTCAGAGAAAGAACAGAATGAGTTTAGATAAAAATAAAGGCAAACATGGTTGTACACAGAGAATATGCAGCAATGCCAAAACTGGCTGCATCCAAACAGGATTCGGCAACTATTACAATTTTACTGTTGTAAAAATTAGTGATTCTGGGTGTCAAAAGTTGGAATTGCTGCCTGTGGTATGGTTTTTCTCACTAATGAAGACAACACAGAGCACAATTAACTCATGCTATCTTTAGTTAGAGTCAGAAGATCACTCAAGATGAAATCATGTAGCTTTTGTGTAGAGGCTGGATTGCTAAGCTCAAATCAGTTTTTCACCTTGTTCATCTTAGTATATCCTGGTAGGAGTAGGATATTATGAAGACTAGAAAGAGCAGTCTTGGGAATATTTGAGAGAACCCTCCCTTTAAAGATATCTTTTACATTTTAATTGCATATTTACAAAATGTTTCAGTTGTATTAGTTAACATGTTGAGATGTTCATTGTTGATAAACTTAATATACGCAAACCATGTTATTATTTTGACTTAATTCAGAATTCCACTATTAATTGACAGAAACTTTCTAATTTCATTTTCCATCACTAACTCATATGCTTGCAAATAAACAGGCTCACCATCCTTTGTCAGTGTTTCTGAAATACTATCAGTTTCTTTAAAATTCCTAATGTTGATAATTTATCAACTTCCATTTCTGTGAAGATGTACTTCAACAAAGGCCAAAGCCAGCAACCATTCTTCTGGCCAAGACTTTACCATGCTGGTCTATGCCAATTTTCATTTAAATTTTTCCTCAAACCCAAAAGTCAATAGTTGAAATAGATTGAAACTTCAGGAAGAGGTCTGTCTACAAGAACTATGAGAAGGAGAAAAAAATAAGAGCCATGTTGCTCCAGATCAGAAGAGTAAAGGAGAGATTTTTCTGACTGCTTTTTGGCAGGAGAGGGAAGAACACCGGATGGGCTCGGTCTCACCTCCTGTCTCAATATGTGTAGTCTCCAATGTAGTGCTGTTCTAAATAAAATCTGTTTGGAAAAAATGCCAAATGGACATAGGCTGTTAAAGTGAGTAATTGGCAGTGCCATTGTGGTTGATATAGTCTATTGAAACTTTCAGTTCACATCTTTTTACTGGTTTCTAGTCATTTTCCCAGCCATCTGGTTTAGGTTACATTTTGAAATACTCTTACTCCAAATTAATCCAAATAAGACACTTTTCAGGTATATTGCTCTGAAGGAGAGAGAAAAACAGTCTAAACCATAGCTAAAATGGAGTCAATATTTTACGTGCTTAGAGTGCAATTGATGCTTCATATAAGCTCAGAATGGTAATATATATCTTTGCCATAATATATTATACTACACAGCTTGATATGACAGCTTAGTCTATTTTGGGAAAAAACACAAACCTTTAAATTCAAAATTTCAAATACTTTTTAAGTGGTTAACTTATGCATAGCTTCTATGCATTTCTCTATACTTTTAATTATAAGATTAAGGTTATAAATATTTACTTAACTGTAACTATTTGAAATAAAATATTACAGTACTAGTATATCACTAATAATAATCTGAAGGACTGTTTTGTTATGTTCAGCTGACTGATTTATCAGGACAAGCTCAAGGAAAGTACACCATATTTTTGGTAAGAAACACAAAATAAGACATTACTTTTCCATCTAGAAGCTTTCTATTTGAACCATGAAAAATCTGCTTCAATTTGGCACACTTTGGAAGAACACTGTGATTTGAATATAAGCAATAGGGACCTGTACGTATGTCAGAGAAGATATTTGTTCTGGGTGAACTGTGAGTATTCCATCCTTGGACAACAGAAACCTAAAATGACTATTGCATGACTGTACCTCATAGCTGTCAGGGTTTGCTCAGGATCAAGCATAGGAACTGAAAGTGGAATTTTTATCTCTTTTAAAAAGAATAATAAATTTGTTCCACAAATAAGGTTTACATCATTACACACACACATACGCACACACACTTGATTTTCTTTTTGCACTGAAAAGTAGTCTGTTTCATTATAGAGCTGCTTGTGTTCATGTCTGTTACTAATGGAAAACTGGTTCATGCACTTGATTATCCTTCAGGTATATGCCTGTAGCACACACAAGAACTAATGAGAAAAATCAAAATAATTCTGGGAAGTAAATTCAAATTTGAGGCATAATTGTGATAAAAAAACTTTTTTTCAAACCTCTAAGCATGACTAGAGATATTTTTTCTCTAATTCAAATGTACCATGGTAATATAACAGTAAAATGTTGCAATATTTGAATAAATTTTTTTCTGAACGAAATTATTTTAAGTAATTAAAGAAAAAGGAATAATATTTTTGGAGTGCACAAATAAATAATTTTTAATTGATAAGAAAAGTGCTACAAAGCTTGATTGCATGGTACAGTTTTTAGTTAAAAATAGGAAAGATTTTTCAAATTGTATAGATAATCTGAATGAATTAAGATGTTAAAAGCTTGGGCAGCCATTTCTGTAGGAAGGGAATGCAGGTTGCAGTTATACTGCATTACTTTGAACACCTATTCAGCTTCTGGTCTATGTTCAAAGTTAGATACATGATATGAAAATAAGTAGATATGTTAATTAAAAAATGACATTTAAGAATAAAGGATAATTCAGAAATATTTTTTCACCCATCTCTCAAATGAATACAAGAGCAAAAAACTTGAAGAGCCATTCAGTCCAACCACTGCTACAACAGGTATCTAATTTATGGGATCTTTGATAAACTTATGAGTTACCTTGATAAAACTAGAAAAACTACTAGTGGACAACACTGCTGGAAAGCAGGGAAAACCTTCATCTTCTATCATATAGAAATCTTCTGATTTGCAGCTTGAAAAAGTTCATGGTGAGTTTCTACCCCCTTGTTCTTTTGCCAACAGTGCTCTTCAGCTGAAATAACTCTTACTCCTTTCTAACATTTACTTCCCAGTGTGCTAAGAGATAGCAGTCATATTTTCTCTCATTGTTTATTTTGTTAGGCAAAACAAGTCCTTTTCATTTATTCTCCACTTAAAAGATAGACTACCATTCTCCTCCTGAGAGGTAATGTATGATTAGCTCAAGAACAGTGCTGCTGCAGCTGCAGAGCTTCTGAGCAGCACTTGGTTTGAATCTGCCTGGCTGAAGCATACGAATATAAATGTCCAGTGATGTGGGCTAACCTTTCTCAGCCTTTTCTGTATCTTGATTTGATTCATCTTTAATGAAGATATATGGCCAGATATATGGTGGTGGATTCTCCGTCCCTGGAGGATTTTAAGATGAGACTGGATGTGGCACTTAGTGCCATGGTCTAGCAACCACAGTAGTAGTGGATCAAGGGTTGGACTTGATGATCTCAGAGGTCCTTTCCAACCCATGTGATTCTGTGATTCTATGATTCTAACTGAAGAGCGTAGGTGTGAAAGAAAGGGTGTTGAAAAGAATGGAACACATGACCAAGTACTGAATTAAGTCTGCTGAAAGAATAGGCTGTCACAGTATCTGCCTAGTTTAAAGAGGAGCTTAAAACTTTTTCTTACCAAGCAGAATTTTGAAGAGAATCAGCAATAACTTGCTTTCATGTGAAAAATTTATGCAATGGGTGAAATTAAGCAAGAAAAAAATATACTTCTGAAATCAATCTTACCATAATCTGAGGCTGCAGTCTGATTCAAACTCTTCACTCTGCTGGAGGGAATGGCTGCAGGATTTTTAATATACAATACAATCCTAACACATGTGAAAACATCAAAGCAAAAGTGTTTAGAAACAAGAGACAATACTTTCAGCTGGTCACAGTATACTTTCATTAAAAGTGTATATAGGGCTCAGGCTTTGATGGTTAAAAAATAACATTGGAGAAATTGTCTCTTCTTCTACTAGATATTATATCACATATTCATATTTTTTTGACACAGCTGATGCAACAATTAAGGAAACAGTGAATGGGATGACCCTAACAAAGCAAAATCTGCTTGGAAATGTTACTTTGGTGAGGACCCTCCTGTTCTATGTATTTCACTGTCACTAAAATTGTTTTAGAGACTTATCTCTGTGTTTCTGTGCTGGAGTTTTACTAGCACTGCCATGGATACATATATAGTCTCTTGGGAAAATTTGAAAGATAAGAGTATATAATTTTTCTTGTATTCCTAAATCCAATATAGTAACTAAGTCAAAATAGATTTTTTTTTTTTTTTGGTGACTGTGAGACAGTAATCTGTGTAGCCTTGGTTTGTTATACTTACATACTGCTAGGACTCCCTTGAAGCAACATTTCTAGAAATGTCTTTTTATCTGGGAGCTATTGATTTAATCTACATGTACCTATGCAGAGGAAGGCTAGAGAAGAAAGAGGAACACAGTAAGGACTGAAAAATATGACTGTAACATTTTTCTCCATTAAATGCAACTTCATTTTCACTGCTCACTCAGAAGCAGTCTGTGACACAGGGTTATTCCTGTACAAATCACCATTCAGTTAGTAGAGCTTTATGGCAAGATGTTCTAATAGCAGTGCATTGTCATAATGACACTGCAAAGCTTAGAGATGGATTTGGCAGCAGCAATTTCTCTTTGGAGATATATGATAATAAGAAAAACCTACGTTATGCAATGTAAAAAAATCACAGTAACTGAGGTCTTCAGCTGACACAGTGACACTGCCAGAAATACCGAATAGATTTGTATAAAGATAGTAAAAGGGATAAAGCTTGCTAAGATAAACCTGTGCATGATCTTACCAGGCAAGGTAGATATTTGTTTCATTTTTATATCGTATATTAATCTCTAATACAATTTCAGAATTCAAGGTATCTGGTAAACTATTCAACATTGTGAAAGAAATTGTAATCATTGACAAATGAGCAAAGGACTTCTGTAAGTCTACAACAGAAAAGTATACACAATGGCATCTGGATTTAAAGTCTGTTACAGGACTGAAACTATAGGAACAAATAGGTGATTCTGCAACATCTTCAGGTTGGAAGTAAGACACTCATCTAAAAAACAAGTACTTTCCTGTTATCAAAAGTAGGGTAGAGGACTATTTCTAGGAAGTAAATATGAGGAATTCAGACAGTTTCCAGTAAGAGCATACTATGAGTCAAAAGGAAGACACAAAAGTAGTGTTTGGAGCCATTTACATTAGTTTTATAAGAGTAAGTTAACCAATTTTTTTTTTGATTTTTCTGGAAAATATGTTGGTGTTAAAAGTCTTAATAATGAAATGATATTTTAAAATGCACATTTTCTTTTAACCATAACATATATGTGGTGGTAAAACCATAGAAATCACAACAAACCATTATGTCAAAGTCAACATGACCGTAGACAACTTTTATGATGAAGAGATTGCTAATGAATGGCCTACCTATATTTCAAGTGTGAATTAGCTCTGTCAAAGACATAGTTTCAGGTTACTGTGCATAGTTTAATAAGTTTGCTACAGACATATTGTGATTTTTTTTTTTTTTTTCTTCTATTACAAAGCTCTAACCTTTTGTTTGGCAGACAGATCTTTGTGGACGCTTTCAAATAGTGTATTTGTCTGTCTGAAACAGAGAGACATTTCTCATTATGTGTCAATAATATATATATATTACAATATGTCTCATTATGTCTCAATAATATAATATATATTACAATATAATATTGTATTTCAAATTCTTGCTACTAATTCACCTTGTAACAGTAATTACACCTGGATTTTTGAAGGTGTAGCTTGATTCCTTTCGAGGAGACAGACTTTAACATTGTTTAACATTGTTCATTCTGCTTGATTCTCTGGGAAGTTAAAACAGGATTAGTTGAAATATCTGGAAAAAAATGGAAAAAATATCAAGAGTTTTTTACTGATGTGGCAAAATGACATTTCTGACTGAAAAGTCAAATTTCTTCAATGATTTAACATTACTTCTTTTATTCACAGCAGTGATAGCATTGTTTAAGTAAAATTCAAGGAGTTTTAAAGAAGAGAATACATTTTTTTTACCTCACCTTAGGAAAATGCTAAAACCCAAAGACATAAATAAAAATGCACACTGAATAACTATATATACATAACCATATATATATATATAGTTATGTGTATATATATGTATATATACATAAATACATCCACATATATATATATACACATAACTGCTGTGGAAAATTTCACATCAAATATTGGAAGTTTGGCAAAGTATAAGCACTTGGAAATACAAACTGAAATTGGGAATGTCTCATATAATTTTTATTCATAGTGATGCTATCAGCATCAGGCCTCCTGTGCTATATTTATTGTAGTGTTTTACACATTCTAGGTTTAACAATTTCTAACCATAAATTTGTAACTTATTGTTGGTTCTAATAGAAAATATTAAGGTTTTTATTATTTATTTTGCAGCTTTTAAATTTTTACATATCAGGTGGTTGTGAAATCAATGAGCTAAAAATTATTTAAAGTGTTAAAATTCATGGGCAGTTCACATAATATGAAAATAGATGAAAAGCTTTTCTAATGAGTCACACACAGAAATGAAAGGTTTTGTAAAAAACCTATCTCTTCTAGTTTTAACAGAATTTCTTTAGTGATGTTTCAGAGCAGGAGATAGAGGACATTATTGTGATGAGGGGAAAATTACCAACTTATTTTATGTCCTCAGCCTTTCAAATTTAGCTTCCTCCTTGGGTCAAAATCTTGATATAATTCTGCTATAGCATAAAAATGTGATTTTAGGTGTGTGTTTGTTTGGGACTTTGTTTGTCTGGTTCTAGACACATTAAGGAGAGTCACGTACGAGCTCATCATGAATAAACCTTTTGATTTTTGTTCTCTCTATAATTAGAAGTTTCTCTTGTATAGTTTCCATCACAAATATTTCTGGTTCAACTCTATCTGTTCTTACAGTGCTTTGTCTATTCGAGCGGGTGTTATTAATGTGTCCAAAGACACCTAGAGAAACATTGGCATTGATGAATAAGAACTGACTTCCACTGACTGCATTTTTTGAATTCTACTTTTGGTTTGACTCACGGATACTGTTGGGATTCACACAGACTGAAAAATACCGAAGAAATAGTGTTCAGCAGAAAAGTTGCTTTCAAAGCTGGGAATGATGAAGTATATGCACTCGTGTCTATATCTTTCTTTCCTGTTAAGACCAAAATTGAATGGAAATACCTCACTAGAGGTATTTCAGAAGTACTCAAGGTTTGTAGCTATATCACAGATTTTTGAGTCTTGAAGTCATAGAAAAGGAAAATATACCAGAAAAGTGTCTTATGTAATATTCTCTCTATGGTATTGAATTTCTTCTCAAACGTTATGCTTGAATGCTGATTTAAAGTGCTGAATAAGAAGCTTATAATGCTGTCCTCTTTCCTCTTGTTGAGCCACCAGACAGTTCACTGCAGGTTTTCTCTTATATGGGCTTTATGGTGTGGAATTCTGAAAGGACTAATGTTCAGACTGAGACAGACTATGTGAGTCAGACTGTGTAGAGGATGTTTGCACAGTCTGCACTACATATGAAGTTCACCTAAAAATGTGTTGTGTTCAGAACAGAAAATTTGAGGAATCAGGGACACAAAACCAGAAATGAATATTTTATTGTTTAAAACATCCTGTATCCTGTGAAATCTATCTAATTAGGTCAACATCATGACAATGTATCTGTTTTTATTCTGTCATATGACATGTGCTCTGCCTAGTAATCATGTTTTTTTCTTCTTTTTGTTTTTATGACTGAGGAACCATTTTTGATCTGCTTGAAATATTAGAAAATGCCTAATTCTACCTGGCTTCCAACAAGTCTTACCTATTCTTTAAGTTTCTATTTTTAATGAAAATAATTTTCATTGACTATATTTTCAATATGTTTGTAATAGAAATCAAACTGTAACCTAACCATGAACCACAAACACCTATAGCCCTTTCTCACTCTATTGGGTCATGTAGTGTGTTTTTAAATTTTAGCTCACTATGTGAAAGAGCTCAGGGATTTAATGAATATTATGTACAACACATTTAATAACAAGATTTCATCATTTTGCTATGTTAAAATCACAGTGCTCTATTTATAAAGCATATAAGACAGAAAATATCATTATAGGGGAAAATTATATATTCTAGTAAGAAAAAAGTACCACACCTAAGAGATTTGTATACTAAATGAGTTTTGTAATTTCTTTAAATCTATATATTTAAAATAAATTTTTTGTGTGCAAGCTAAGAGCTTAAGTTTAGGCATTTTAACAGCTTAAAGTATTTTCAACAAAAGTCCCCTTGTGGGCTTTCTTAATCCTAGACTATTCCATGGAACAGGAGTGAAAGTAGACTACATAATTTTTATGAAACATCAAAACATCCATTTTTTAATTCCTGAAGCATATAAAATACCTTCAAGTGTTAACTTATTCTGTCACTTTCCTAAATTTTATTCATAGACAAAAGAAGTTTGTATTAAAAGCAATGGCATCATAAACTTCTGATATAAGCAAAACTTTTTGAGTGTTTTACTGATGTGCACATTCAGGATTATAAATGTTATTCCTTCTTTAATGTTCCCCTTTGATAAATTAATTTATCTCTAACCTTTCTCTCTATGACAATTCTTTATTGTATAAACCTCTATGAGACTCAAGTTTTTGTTAATTATTTAAATACCTAGGAAAGCAAAATCTTTCATAATCAAAATTAAAAGTATGAATAGCCAGCAGCCAAATAAACATTATTTATTTTTGTAATTTATATTCAAATATATTTATTTTTCAAATACATTAAAGTATACCTTATAGATTATATCATATACTAATATTGAATAAGTGATTTTTATAGAATGTATTTTAGCGTGAAAACTAAAATTATATACCTCCAAAATTAATATATGATACTTGATCCACTTAAATTTTTGAAAATCTGCTGCAAATATTGATATGTCTCTTAGTTTAGTCAGATTTTGCAGTTAGAAAACAGTTAATTTTCAAGCCTGTAATTAATCTTTGCCAACTGTCAAATCGAATAAAAAAAGTAGAATTTTGATGCCGCATATGTTCCAACTGAAGTAATTTCAACAAGGTAATGATTCAATGTTGACATGCAGACAATATTGTTTAAACTTATTTTTTTAGTAATAAGTGATGAAGCATTTATTCTCACTTTAAAGATCCAGAAAGGTCTAGTAGGGAATTTCACAAAAACTTGCCTTCTCCGTACATGGCTGATTGCGTGGCAAAAAACCCCAATAGCCATGAGAGGACTGATTACGCTAAAACAGAGCAGGCCTTTAAAATATCATATTAAAATGAACTTTTAAACTCATTTGTGGTGTTATGTGATCAGTTTAAGCTTTTATGATCCAAAATGATTCCGGAAAAAAGTTAAAATCAGGAAAATATTCTTGGTCTTTCCTGGCGATGATAAAAGTGCTTCATCGGCTATTACAAAACAATACTAGAAGACTGCAGTTAGTTCACCCCAAAGCCTTCTCATTTCCAGGCTGAACAATTCCAATTCTCCCACCCAGCCTTTCCTTGTAGGAGAGTTGCTCTTATCATCTTGGTGGCCTCCGCTGGACTTGCTCCAATAGGTCAATGTTCTTCCTGTGCTGGGGACCCTGGAGCTGGATGCAGTATTCTAGGTGGGGTCTCACCAGCGCAGGGCAGAGGGGTGGTATCACTTCCATTGCCCTGCTGGCTATGCTGCTTTTGATGCAGCCCAGGACACAATTGACTTTCTAGGCTGAAAGAACACATTGCTGGGTCATGTCTACAGTAGAAAGCCACTAGGTTGGTCAGAGACAATTTTCCCTTGGTGAAGACATACTGGCTTCCTGTCCTCCAAGTACTTTAACATAGCTTCTAGAAGGATCTGTTCCATGCATTTCTCAATAAATTTGTTTTTGTGATGATCTCAGTGAGATTGGAATCATGCGTTGAAGTGTTAAACTCAGTCAGGTGTTTATAATATCTAGGGTCTTTGTAGATAATTTATAAATTGCAGCCGTTCAGTTTCTCACAGATCCAATCACATTAGGGTTTAAGGAGGGTGTACTGGGATAGAATTAGTTTTTCTCGTAGTAGCTATTCTTTGGATTTGTGCTGAAAATGGCATGGATGGCACAGGGATGTCTTCATTAGTGCTGAGCAGTGCTCACACAGCATCTGCCTTTTCTGCCTCTCATACCACCCCACTGGCAAGGAGGCTAAAGGTGCAAAAGGAGTTAGGCTGCCTCAGCTGCATCCCCTCCCATCTCACTGACTAGAGGGTTAATCCACACCATATGGTGTCTTGTTCAGCAACAAAAACTGGGGTAAGAGGGAAGAAGTGGGAGGGCCTTTGGAGTGATGATGTTTGTCTTCCTAAGTCACCATAAGACATGATGAAGCCTTGTTTTCCTGCAGATGGCTGAACACCTGCCTGCTGTTGGGAATTGGTGAGTGAATACCTTATTTTACTTTTTATGCATGTGGAGCTTTTGTCTTCTGAAGTGGGGCAGTAAGTGAATGGTTGTGTGGGACTTAGTTCCCTGCAGGGGTTTAAATCACAACAGTGGAGTATTGCATCTAGGAAATTGAAAAACTGCAAGTGAATGGTTTTGAGAGCACAGATTTTCAATATTTCTTTCTTTAATTTTAAAGGCTAGTGGTTTCACTTGCTTAAGAGTACTGGATAGCAACCAGGTATTTAAAGCCTTAATTACTGGGATCAGTTGATTATATTAGCTGTCATTTGCTGAACTTCTGCAGAGATTTGAAGTATTTTTCACTTCCAGTTATGGAAAGGCTGGTATGAGATGTAGAAATACGTGTTTGATGACAGCATCAGAAAATAGGCACATCAGTGTGTATAAAAAGTTATCATGTGTAGCGATAATACCCATATAACTACGCTTGTTGGTCTGCTTTCCAAAATTGAACAAAACTGCAAATGGATATATCCCAGATTTATTGGCTGCTCTTGCACAGTTGCAATCTGCCCATCTTCACAGTCTGGGAAATGTATTATTTTACATAGTAGGAATGACAGCCACTGCTCCTTCATCAATATTATGACTAATCTCACCTTGAGTCTTAGCATAAAGGTGTGAGAAAGTACAGTACAGTGCAATTCCTTACTGTTCCTTAGTATGAATGAAAAACTACCAGAGTCACGTGAGCTGTATTAACACCACTAGAATACAAATGGTAATTCTCAGTGGGTTTTGTTAACTTTTATGTTTATTAAATCAATTAATACTTCCCATCTCCCTTTAAACGGCTATTGGCTTGAGTACCTTAATAAAGAGATGGCAAACAAAGCAGATAATGTTTTAAAGCAGACAGTGTTTTGCATAAACAAATTTCTTCTGTGGTTAGATTGATAATTTTATGAATCTTTCACGGAAAATTTCTCAATTTGGACTGCAAACCCCAAATTTTTCAAGGTTTTTCCTTTCTTTTTCAGTAATAACACCAAGTCTTACTGGTAAGTCTTCTGTAGACAATACACTGCTAATAATAATAATAGTAATAATAACAATAAAAATAATAATACAAATATTATTCTGGCATTGTAACTTCAGGTTGTCCTGAGCTGAGTAACTCATTCTAGTACATTAACATCTCAGTATTTGTGGATTGTCTATAGTTTAAAAGTCAAAAAGAAACTTTACACAATGCAACTCAGAAACAAGTGTTAATAAATATGGACACATTTATTTTCTTAATTCTAATTATTATTACTGTTAAAGAATTTATTTGAGAAAATATTGAAAAATCCATGCTATTAGTCATTGAACACTGGATTTTTTAGGAAAACAGAAGAGCATTTATTAAAAGGGTTTATTTGCCTTGTAGTGCTTTATGGAATAACTATACTGAGCTTTCCTAGTGCTAATATCTAACATACATATATTTTAAAAATAGCCCTTTTAAAGAAAGTCTATGTGATCCTTACTTTAGAGCTAGGGAGAGTATTAAAGATATTGGAAGATATTTACTTAAGGTCAACCATCTGCTTTCTGCAGCAATTTTTCCTGCCAACATCTTGAAAGAAGTTAGGTTAAAAATTGATGGATTAACAGAAGCTTTGCAGTTCAGACTTTGCAATGTACAGACAAATGTTCATAACTGCAGCCTTTATTAAGCACATTTAAGGAGCCATCTCTTTGTAGTATCTTTGTTTTCCTTTAAGAAATAATGCCCATCTCCCCACTCCCCCCCCAACAGACTCGCAATATCACACCTTCAATTTGGCAAAATCTAGTAAGTAAAATAAGTATAGCATCCTTGCAAGAATGGTGTCAAGTCACAGTATTTAGAATCTCAAACCTTTGACACAATGAGGTTTACTTCCTTACTGGTTTATTATTTCAAGTTCACTTCAGTGCTGTGTCTAAGTACAGTAAAAATTATGTTCCTAAGGCTCCTGTTTCAATTCATGTTTTATTGAAGAGTTTGGATATACTGTACTGATAAAAATGGATAAAAATTCATGTAAACCTCATCTCTAGAGGATGCCAGCACTAAAGTGGCTCAGTTATTTCAGTGTGAAGTGAGAGGAAAGTGACCTGGGGTTCAGCATCTTACAGTGGATTATCATAACTACAAAATAATACTTTTGTGTACAAGTGTCTCAGAAGAAGCTGAGATTCTTGTTTTCTTTTAAGAGTGAGCATTTTAGATATGATTGCAGATAAATGTCATTTTATTCTTGGAAAATAAGATAAAGATGCATACATTTTTGTGACTGCTGAGCGTTTCTTCCTGAATTAAATAACTTGGCTCGCCAAGTATGTCACTCATACTACCTTTTCATCTTTCAATATTGAAGCATTTCAAAAAAGAAAGATGTTGCAAAGCATTTCAAAATGTGAATAGTAATAACCAATTGTAATTGAATTATTGATGACAAATGCAAGTTCTATCTTATAACAAGTCACAAACTGAGGGTTTTTTCTAGTCATTTTTTTTTACATTAATAGTTTTTGATTGCTTCTTTATAGAAAGTTACTTTAAGGTCTTTTTGAATACAGCTTTAATTCTTTTTAATTAAAAAATATGGGTATTTTTTCATAATGTGCAGGTGAGTATGCTTTCTGAGACACAAACTATTGCATTTCTTGCTATTTTTACAGCAGACCCTAAATTACTTTTTGCCATAATTGCTAAGTGAGACAAAATCTTTTCCAGGGTTCGCTGTTGGGCTAAGTAATAAAATGAAAATAAAGAAAGAAATCTGCCAAGAGTTACTATAATATTTAATCTGCTGCCAATTATTATCACTGATTTGTTTTACAAAACTGTGGTGAGATCTACTTTCATATTTAGCTATATGGTTAACTTCGAATTTGAAAATTTAATGTACCTGACTGAATTTTTTTTATAATCCCAGAGGCACTATGGCAGTGCAACTTTATGTGTAGATTTACTAGGGGATTTGGGCAATAACATCTAAAATGTAGGTCCTCAGAATCCTTGTCTGACATGAAAGAAGTTCAATTCCTCAGGCATGTAAATTTCTCTTAGCAAAATCCTATAGATAGCTAATTTTCTGCTTCGGGGTATGAACAGATTGCTGAAATTCTGACAATGCTAATCTGTTTGAAAGCTCTCTCCTGCATTAACTGCAGTGGGAGTCATAAATTACAGGTTTCTGTACCTGTCTCTGTACAGAGCCTATTCCTGAAGATGTGGTAAGCAGAAAATAAAATGTATTGTGTAGCAGCTGCCTGTAGCATTTTAATAAACATAAAATGAAAAAATATGATGGAATACAGTTTAATGCCTGACAAGGTATAGGTAGCATGCTATGCATAAAGTGATTTCACAATAATAATAGAAAACAAAACTTCATAAACCTTTCAGTTATCTCTGTGTTGCCCATCTCTTCTCTTCCTTTTAATGTATGTCATGTATTATTTTAAAATCCGTCCAGAAGAAGTTTTAATCCAATATAGGAAAATATGATTCAGGGCAACCATCCCCCTGAGCTGGTAGACAAAGATAGGGAGCAGCATACACCCCCTATAATCCAGGAGGAGGTAGTTAGTGACCTGCTGAGCCACTTAGACAATCAAAAATCTATGGGGTCAGGTGGGATTCCCATGAGTGTACTGAGGGAACTGGCATAAGAGCTCATCAAGCTGTTCTCTGTCGTTTATCATCAGCCCTAGCTAATTGCGGAGGTCTCAGATGACTGGAGGTTAGGCAATGTGATGTCCACCTTTAAGAACGACTAGAAGGAGGACCTGGTGAACTAAAGGCCTGTCATCCTAATATTGGCACTTAGGAAGGTTATAGAACAGATCGTCTTGAATGTTGTCACGTGGCACGTACAGGACAATCCAGAGACTGGGCTCACACAGCGTGGGTTTAGGAAAGGCAGGTTCTGCCTAAACAACCTGATTTTTTTATGACCAGTTGACCTGCCTAGTGGATGAGGTATGGACAATGAAGAAATGGAACTGCACACATACACCCTTTGATTTTCAGAATTCTCCAATGATCTCTTTCTGTGTTTCCCTTTTATTCATATTCTTATGTAAACAGCACCTGATGTTGTCTTTTAGTTAACCAGAATTCCCAGGATCTTGCTAAATTGGTGTTTTAATCCCACGCATTTGCACTTGTATCATGATGTGTCTGCTTTCAGCCATGGAAAAAACCATGCATGCTATCATGCAGACCATTAGGTGGTTTTCCACTTGGAGAACACAACATGCTCTTTGTCAAAGCACTCGTCAGGGTCGATCCTCCTTTTTGGTTCTAATTGACTAAACGCAGGTGCATCTGACTCAGTTTGTTCCCACATGACTGTGGATGTAGTCTACTTGGACTTTAGTAAAACCTTTGATGGAGTCTTCCATGGCATTCTCCTGAAGAAGGTTGCAGTTCGTGGCTTGGACAGATTAAGACATCTTGACTCTGATGGGTTAAGAGATGGCTGGAGGGCCGGGCCCAGAGAGTGGTGGTGAATGGTGCTGCATCCAGTTGGTGGACAGTCACCAGTGTTGCGCCCCAGGGATCAGTGTACCCTCAGTATGTTTGCAGTTGAGTAGGGGTGTTGGTTTGCTGAAGGATAGGAAGGCTCTGCAGAGGAATCTGGACAGGATGAATTGGTGGGCCAAGACCAGTTGTGAGAGGTTCCATAAGGCCAAGCTCTGACTCCTGCACCTCAGTCACAACAACCCCATGCAGAGTTACAGGTTGGGGGAAGAGTGGAAAGGAGCCTGGCAGAATAGGACCTAGGGGTGCTGGTTGACTGCCAATTAAACATGAGCCAAACAGTGTGCTCAGGTGGCCAAGAAGGCCAATGGCATCCTGACTTGTATCAGATATAGTCTGGCCAGCAGAACCAGGGAAGTGATTGTTCCTCTGTACCTGGCACTGGTGAGGCCACACCTTGTGTAATATGTCCAGTTCTAGGCCCCTCACTTCAAAAAAAGACATTGAGGTGCTGGGGCATGTCCAGAGAAGGGCAACTTTGCTGGGGAAGGGGCTAGAGAATAAGTCATATGAGGGAGAGCTGATCCCAGCTCAGACCTTTGCAGAGTTTTTCTAGTGGCTTCTGTTGAGAGACTGTGAGAAGACTCAAAATGTGGTTCTATAACCTGTTTCCTGCTTTGAAGTAAAATATTTCAGTATCCGAGGACCTTCACACTTCTAATGTGCTATGCTCTTGTACTAGGGCTGATTAGTTTCATTCGGCAATCCATGGAAATCATATCATTTAATTTTCCATTAGTCTTGTGTGATTAAGAATTTTACCTCATGACAGACTTAGGAAAATAACCTAGAGCATGACTGTCTGTAAATAAACCCTCTGAAACCATGTGGTTTCAAACAAATTAATATAAGAGCCAGAATGGATAGTACAGTGTGCTGAAGTTAGTGTAGAGTCTTGTTAGTCTGGAGACGTCACCGCTTCGCTTCTTTATTCTCTGTATTTGCCAGCAAGGTAGTGATATCAAAGGCTGCACAAGAAGTTCAGGAAGAGGAGGAAATAACGCACATCAGGGAAGTACTTCAGGAACAGATTTCTAGAATGTGAAGATGCCGTAAGTGCTTTCCTGAAGAGTTTGCAGCAATGACTCATCTGTCATAAGCATTGAAATGCTGGATTTTTATTCAGCTATTATATCTTGAGTATTTCATCCCAGTGACAAACATTTTACAATTATATTATCCTGTCATTGCAAACAGGTCTTGGAGAACAAAGTGATAGTATGCCTGGTTTCTGATCTAGGAATCTGGAATAACTGATGATATGCAGAAACATGACAGCAGTTGGTTTGTTTTGCTCTTTCTCAATTCAGTAACGACTGTTTGAAACACAACAGCGTTCAACAAATATTCAATCTCTTGAGCACTGCATCCTTTAAAAACATATTCTGTTGAGTCAGAAAATGGAAGGTGGGAGGAGAAGAAACTCAAAATTGCCTATAAAACTTAGGTAATCACTTTTCACTGAAATAAGATTGATTTCTTAACCGTCATTTATTTCTTGACTATCACAACCTACATTTCAAGGAAGTATAAACCAAACAAAGCTAATACAAATGAGAAAAAACAACAGAACTTCTCTCAGAAATAACTTTTAAACTTTTGCATTTTACTTTTTAATTGACTTTGGCTAAATCTTTGATACTGCACTGAAATAATCAGCTCTGCTGATTAAAATAACAACTCTGCTTGGGTTGTTTTAACCAGTCCCTCAGGAGGTATGGCAGAAACACACAAACTGAGAGACCTATGCTTTGAATTAGGGAGGGTTGCACAACTTGGAATGACCTTTATCATTGCTTTGGGACACCTGTACCTCAGGCAACTTAAATGGAAAATTGTTACTGAATATCTAGACAAACTGCTTTGTTGCTTTTGTCAGCAAGCATTGAGTCCTACAGAGGTCAATGACTTTTATGAAATAAAAATTTGGACTTTTTAAAGTACCTATCTGGGGAGAACTTGAATATACTAAAAAGCCAAGCAAGAGAATGAGTAGTAGTTAAAATTAAGACTGTAGGGAAAATTAATTAGGGGAAAAAGAAAATCATGTGGTCCACTGAAGTATTAATTACCAAGCAAAAAATAAGCACTTATAGTAAAAAAATAGTTGCTTATAACATTCTTCCATTTTGAACAATAGATCATATATAGCTATAATGCAGAATGTTTTTAAACATACATAATTATGACTTGGTAATTAATTTTATTTTGGAGGATCTTAGGTGTCGCTGTCTTGAAGTTTTCTAAGTGAAATTTTTGTTTCAAAGCCTTACTTACAAAGGAACTAAAGAGGAAATTATATTGGGATTTCAGAGCTAGGTCCAGAAGGAATCCAAATAACATTTTAGTTACGTGAGGATCTTATCATGGAATTAATGTTTTAGTAAGAGCTTTGGTAGTCAGGGGTCTGTGACCAGGCTGAGTTTGGCAGTTTTCATAAGCATGAGTGTGACCCTGTGCTGATTCAGTGATACTGCCCTGAAGATCCATGCTAGGTCCTTTTCTCTGTGATACAAAGCTGGACTGCACTACATTGTACACACACCTTCTCCTTGGTTATCCTTGTGTTGCACAGAATTTTTCTGTTACAATAGAGTCCCTTAGAATCTAAACCACCTTTGAAGGCAGTGGGCAAAAGCTCATAAATTGGTCTCCTGTTGTTTACTGCCTATTTTTTCTCCCAATGAAAAGAAGATTGTCACCTGTTTCAGACAAGATAGCTTTTTTTCCACAGTACTACCAGCCTTTTCCAGAAACTTTTGTAGTGACTGAGAAAGAAATAACAGTTTCACAGAAGGACATCTTTTCTTATTTTGCTTTCTGTTACACATAGGCTATTTTTTCTTTCCAGGCTTTCAAATTGATTGTTGTACTGAAAATTGCAATTTTCTTGTATTTCCCAGCTCTTTTGGACCTCCACTTGCACTGCTCTGTTTTTGTTTCGTTTTAGTAAAGTCTAGAAAGCAATCAAATGGAATCCTGAAATGTGATATCAAGTAATAGATGATGAAAACAATTCTGAGAGGTCATTCTGTCTAATTTTAAGGTCATCTTCATCCACTTTTTCCAGCAGGATATTGTCACTTTAGGATTTATACTAGTTATAGGTATAAATCTCTTCTGTATTTTCTGAAAGACAGAAGTAGTTGTGTGATAGAGATTTTTTCCCTTATTTTTATTAGTTTTTTTCTTACCTTTCTCTCTAATTCTTCCCAAATCAGGAGCTCACACTAAACACTAAACTTTAGAAGTAAATAATTTTATATTAAGTTTTAAAAGGGAAAACAAAAAGATTCCATAATCAGCAATTTTGCATTGATAACTTTAAAATACATCTTCTGAGCAGAAAAAATTCTTCTATCTTTTCATAGTTTAAAGTCATGCCATTAGTGAAGGAAAAATGTTTTGGTGTCATAGGTTTACTCTGGACTTATTTTTTTCAAACCTTTTACACAATTGCTATAAGATGAGAGAAGTTTTATACAGACAAAAGAGACTTGACGTGGGGGAATAATATTAAATTTATTACTAGCAGGATAAAAACTAAAGAATAATATATACAACAATTTTAACTAGGTAATATTATGAAGAAAATGTTACGTATTTACAAAATTATCCCTCCCCCCTGTACCAGTCCAGGAGAAGAAAAGTCTCTTCTCTACTTTCAGGGTTTACAGTTCCTCTAAATCAAAGTTGCAGCACTTGGAAGTTTTCCTCTATTATCTCTAGGGCGACAGCTCCGATCGGCCATAGCTGGAAATCTATCTCTCTCGCTCTCTCTCTCGCTCTCTCTCTGCTGCAGGTCGACCTCAGGACTGTCCCTGCTCCTCCCTGCCGGGCCAGGACCGGAGGCTGGGGGGTACTCGGGCCCTGTGAGGTCCTCCATGGACTGC
>VXAY01004946.1:620811-636577 GCA_013399855.1 Oxyruncus cristatus
CTCTGCTCCGGCACAGGCTCCTCCATGAGCCGCAGGAAAGTTTCTTCACTCCAAATAATCTTCCACAGGTGGCAGGGGTTTTAGTTGTTAAGTCTTTTCCCCTGCTGGAGGGGAGAGGGAGCCCCCACGGACCTCTCATCCCCCTGCTGCTACACTGACCTTAAAGGCTACATTGCTCTCTCTTGTTCTCCTCCGGGCTGGAATTTCTTCTGTGTAATTCATCTTCTCTTCTGTTTTCTTAAATATGTCGTTCGCAGAGGCATTACTAAAACTTGTGATTGGCTTTGCTCTGGAAATCTACCTGGATTATAAATTAATCATTTTTCAACCCTGGGGAGGGGGGGCTGGTAAACCCATGACATTAGGAAAACTTACAGGGAAAGGTAAGGATGTGTCTGTGACAATAGGGTCATATTTTGACTGTTTCATTAGCCAGCCCTGTCTGCACTGTCTGATGAATAGATGAAGTCCTTTTATTGCCCCACAGTTTACTACATAGATATGAATTAGTCAAGACTTTGTAAAGTTTTCAACTTTGAACTGTTGGAAACATAATTGGAAGACAAGGGAATGTCTTTTTCCTCAGTACTACTAAAAATAATATTGAAAACCTCTGAAGATGGGGACTGCATAAGCTCTTTGGGCAGTCAGTTGAGACGCTAAGGTGAAAATGGTTCATGGAGGTGGAGAACAATCTGTTCCAAAACCAAGAAAGATTTGGGTGTAGTATGTCTTGAATAAAAAAATCTTTCTGGCAAAGAGAATCTTATATTTTCATGTAAATCAATACTAAGACCCGTATTTTCCCCCCTACAAAACCTTTCAAGGGTAAGATACTTTTTTATTTATTTATGCAGCGAGTTTTTAAGAATATTCCTTATGCTTCACATTTCTCTCTTTGTATGAATTTTAATTTCGACTCAGTTGCTCAATTTCCAAGCCAGGTGTTTGATTATGATTAAGCATTGCATTTGGTGTTTGGCAAGTAAAATGCCTGTAATGGAAATGGTCTACAATACTCAGTATATCTTTAAGTAGTCATTCATGTAAGTAACTCTCCACCTTGAGTATTAACTCAGTGTACTAATGCTACTTACCTGAGGTATCAAGGTGCAGTTATACTTCCTTCATTTACTTCCTTAAAAAATAAAGGTGAAATGATCTGCATGAGGCTAGTAACAGTGTGGGATATGCCACGCATTAAAGCACCTTCAAGAAAAAAAATTAACTAAAAGAAAGCCTTAAATCCATGTTGTGTATTTATTATATGGTTAAAACAATACTTACAATCCATTAAAATAATTTTAGGAGGGCATTGTGCCAATATTACTCAAGTTTTCTTTGAAAAGTGATTATGCAGGATGCAGTATCCTGCTTCTGCAGGATTAACCACAAACAGCACTTCACTTGTACTCACTGCTTAGAAGGTGGACTGGGAAAGATCAACCTCTTATCCATTAAGCCATCAAGGTTCTTAAATAGCAGATGAGAAGCTTAAACTTGAATCACACATGTAAAGTTCAGCAGACTTTGGAGCATTACACATTGGTATTCAGTGTTCTAAATGTCAGCATACAATGACAGACTATCAAATATGTTGAATCATATCACTGAAGGCCAGGAGGCAGAGCAATTTTCAGCTAAGTCCAATTTATGTTTATAAATGGAAAGCTCAGTTTGAGCCCTACTTAACTAAACAGACAATGCCTGCATGAGGTTAGATTTTTATGTGAGCCTGCTTATGTCTAATTATATGCTAATCAATTTGACTTCTCATTTAAACGCAAACTAGGAGGTTTCCTTATAATAACCAACTCACATGAAGCAACAAGGCAACTTTATATTTACCACATCAGCACGGTTTAATTGCACATTTGGACAATGAAAATTAAGATGGATACATTTTCATTGTCCTTACAGTCTAGCAGTATACAATGCACTTTTAGTTTGAGCTGACACATTTATGGTGGAGATATTAAACTGTGACATCCAAATATGTGCTAACATTGCCAAGCTATTTTGTTCAAGCTATTGTTTTCTAAGTACTGCACTTTGGCTGTGCACTGTTGTATTTTCCATGATTGAAAAATACTGGCACTACTTCTATTACTTTGGTATGGTATAGGTTAAAAGAAAAAAAGTAGGATAAGGCCTCTTTCTATAAAAAAGAAAAAGAAATAGTCTGAATTACATTTAAGGAGCACAGATATATTTCCTAGTGCAAGTCCCCAAAGAAGCAATGCTTTGAAAAGCACTCTATATTACTAAACCTATGTGCAAATGCCAGGCAAAAACCCAATTCATTTTTGGGCACTGGAGGAAAAAAAATTAGAGTTCCTCTCTTCCTGCTCCTACAGATACAGAGTCCTAATGATTTAGAGTACACCTGAATAATTGTTGCTATAAGTTTTATATCTTAATAAAGGCTTTTAATTATGCAAACCTTTGAGAATCTCTGTGTCGATGACTGTGAATATACCCAAGTGCTTTACTGAGTCTAGTACAAGACAAAACCAATGTTGTGCAAGTTGCTCTTTTAAAACCTAAATGAATGTTTTTAGGAAATATGTCTGATTTATCTGATTTACTTGTGAACCTTTTGACACATACTGAAACTTTATTTGTATGAAACCTTTATCCCAGCAGAAAATATAATCCTGAATAAATCAGGTTACTGTAAAGACAAAATTAAATCTTGCTTTGATTCTTATGGCTTGATTCTTTAGATAGATGTTAATTGTTAATATAATAAGATGTAAAATGAAATACTGTGTTCATTGCTCTGAAATTTATTCAAGCCTTGAAAAATTTGGATAATGGAAAATTATTTGTCACTTCTAGTATAAACAATTCCACAGAGCCTTTGTGGGATACTGTACATTTCTTTTTGCATTCTTGACATGCATTGACTGGCATGCAAAGTCATTCTAGTACAATTGCTGTTCCGAATGCCAAGACAAAAATGCTTTCATTTATAGTAGTATTTCTACAAATTAAACATTTTGAAAACACTCAAAGCAGTTCATCTTTGATCCAAGACAATCACATTGTGAGAAAAATAAAGATCTTCTAAGTAAATTTTACCTGTGAGGAAGTGTTTTATATTGTTCTGGGGTTGAATGTTGTTTGTAGTGTTCTTCTTTGCTCTCGTATTGTGACTAAACTGGTACTATGTAAACAACAAAAGTCATTGTTTTTCAGCTGGAATATAATAAAAAATCACCATTTTTGCAGAAAGACCACATAAAATCTTTTCATCACCTCTCAACTGTTTGGCAACTTGAGCAGTTTTAACTTATAACTTTTTCCTGTAATCTCTTTAGAGGAGTCCATTAACTTTTTCAGAGGATAATTTGCTGTGCTATTCTAGCTCTTTGTTCTTGGAGCAGAGCTTTTCCCCTGCTGCTGCTGCATGAATTGATGCATGTGGCACTTCAATCTCTCCACTCATTTTTAAATTAATATATGGAAGAAAACTGGCGTTATCAGATGACTGACATAACCAATGCTTCTACCATGACGTAAAAAAAAGTTAACCACTAAGAATTGAATCTGTACAACTCCAAGCGGGTTTGCAAGTGAACATAACAAAGCATCAATTTTTGGTTAATGAGTTTGTGCCAACATGATCTCTAGCTCAGAAAGGCAGTCTAAGGCTGTTTGAATGTTACTTATAATTTAAAACAGAGTCTTGGGATACGAAATATAAATATTTATGCAGACTTTTCAAAAGTGGCCAAATAGTGATTGGTGAAATTCAGAAATATTTCTCTGCTTTCTCTTTCCCAACACTGTTAAATGACTCAGCTGAAGTATAAAACAATTTCCACCACACTAGTAAGGACTTTAAGAGTTAATCACTCAAGTGCAAAAGATGCAGTTGCTGGGCAACAAAACCTCCAGTTTTCTCAGTCTTTTACTGAACTATCAGCCACATTGGGTAGATTTTTCTTCCAAAACAGAACAAAAACATGGGTAATTTTTAAATTGTTTACCTGCCTTTTCTTTGTAAACTGAGGTTGAAGAGGTGTCCAGGAAGTATGAAATAACTACATGTTTCAGAAAAGGCAAGATCAGAAGAAAGTTTTTGAAAATCTTGAATGGAAAACACAGAAAATTATACTAGTACTATCCAACTTGTGCATAAGACAAATCCTGTATGGGGTACAATGACCATGAAAGTGGCAGAAAAAAATGTAGATCTAAATTTTCTGTATTTTGAAGTTCCAAGAAAAACAAATAGACAATAAGTGTTCTAAGGAGAAAATTAACTTGCATTTGAAGACTACTTTTTTTTTTTTTCAGTTTACACCTACTGGATAAAAGTTCAGATTTAATAGAAGGTCAGATATATACATATGATTATTAGTCTGTAATAATTCAAACATGGCAATTTTGGCAAGTATTCTGCAAACAGAATACATTTCTTCTTGCCATTCGTCAACAATTCTACTGTACCTCTGTATTTCTTGCTGCTGAGTTTTCCTAGCTATTGTCACTTCCCTTTGATCATGTTTCCCTCATCACTATTTGGCATAACTTACACTGACTTCTGTGAAATATTTTTGATGGCTCCAGTTGATATCTCTGCATTAAAAAAAAAAAAAAGTTACAGCTCATGCATGGATGATTTAGCTACTTTTAAAAAGGAGTCTACCAGTTTAGATTTGTATTAGCCCATATGGTTGCTGTCATTAGAATTTTCCTTCTGTGGATGTGAGCAAGCCCTCAACCAATTCTAAATGAAAAACTATGGGCTGTACTAATGTGGTAGTGAATTAGCAAACCACTGTGCTGCAAAAGAACAACATACTAAAATGACTAAGAGCCCTTTTGATTTGACATCAAGCCACCTAAGGGACAGAGCTTTCACATGCTTTGCAGAAACAAGGTGAGGATGGAATCACTGTAAGTTTCAGTTGTTGAAAATTTCATCTAATTGTCTCCATTTTTGTACTTTTAAAGATGTAGCACATTAATGATATTGCCAATTTTAAAGGGCTGTCAAAACATGCCAAGTCAATTGTCCTTTATTTTAACTGGACAGATTACATCAAGTACTCTGAATGTGATGGTGGCAGTGTTTCACAAAATATTATGGTGATAATATTTAGGAAAATGTGCAGCAGTCAGGCTTCCACTTAATCTTCTTAAAGATATAGCATCTGCATCATGTACTGGAAAGGAAGAGATGAGTTTTTAGTAGTTCTTCTTGTTAAGTGGTCACTGTGGCTCTTAGAAGTGACTCTAAAGAAACTCCTCTTGATTTTGTCTTGAGAAATAATATCTTTAATCTCATCAGCTTCAGTTCTTTTGCACATCCATCTTGTTTCATTCCCAGCAGCTTCAACTCTGTTCTGTTTCAGTTGATGCAAAGTCATTTGGTGCTACTTCATCCTTGAACAAATCTGCTGTATTTTATCTTCTCTGCTTCTGTGAACGCATTCTTCTTCTCTATTAGTTCAGGCAGCAGTAGGATTTCGCCCATCAGGACCCTCCCTTGTGGACTCTGTTTTGCATTATATATCCTGCTCAGCCCAGCAATGGCTTGTTTCACTCCCATCTTGGTAAGAAAACAGAGACCAAGTAAAGTGTGTGTGATAAAAAATTCAGTTGAGCAGAACCCTGGGGAAATAGCGTGGAAAATAGGAAGAATGGAAGCACCAGTTGAACAAAAGGAATGTATATGAGCAGAGAAGGCTGAGCAGAGCATCTATATTTACAGTTTGATAACACTGGATGAGGCACTGCACTATCATATGATTGCTTTGCAAAGGTATAATAGAGAGAAGGAAAGTGAATAGTAAGGTGTTCTTAGGTGAAATGAGTTTATAGAGAAGTATTAAGCAAAAAAATGGATATGTAAGAATCCCGTGGATAATAAAAATATATAGATGGTGAAGTGTTTCAATACGTCACAGGAAAAAGGAAATGAAGTGACCTGAATTATAACGCTACTCTTTCATTTATTTTATGTGTGTTATTAAGCTGATCAAACTCCAAGAACCAATTAAAATTCATGTCTAAAAAGCATTTGGGACTATAAAAAAGAGCTATGATCCCACTTTCTAAAAATGAAACATTGTATTTCAGATGAACAAATGTCTAATTCATCTCTTTCTCTCTTCCTGAAAAGTAGTTGAGAACATAAAGGGAAAAAATAACTCAAAGCACAAAAAACCCTAAGGAATAAACAGACTAACAAAAAGGGAGAGAAGGATGAAAAAGCAGAATATTTAGAGTCAAAAGGAACACGTGTGAGAGAAGAGTTTTTCTCTATATAATGTAAAAAGGACGTTCCTAAGTGTTTTAGTGTTGTTAAATAGTAATGTGGATACTACACAAGAGGAGTTCGACAAATAAACAGCAAAATTGCAGAGGTATGTTTTATACTTTTTATCACTACTGGTAAAGTGTTCAGAAAAATTAGCAAGGTCATTTTCAGTGTATTACTTCATATGTTGTACTTGACATTTGCTTTTTATTTACAGTGCAAACTTCTAAATAATCACAGAATGACTGTTATTGGAAGGCACCTGGTCAGTAATGGCTGTCACAAGCAAGGTCAGTGCAGAATAACGGATAGGGTTAAAAGTTAAAGGAGAACTAGAATTACAGAGTAGATCCAGCTGCTACTTCCCGATGGAATATGGTCACAATGTCCTATGAAAGTTCCCCAACATGCTGAAAAGCACCTGTTATGGAGGATGCAATGGAGACGGAAGTAATGTGAAAGTGCTGTGACCTGCACCCACAAACATCCTGCAGGAAAGAGAACATGGTGACACTTCGCAGTTAAGGTATTTGTATACATTGAGATCCTCGAGCCTTCTCTACTCCAGACTGAGCTGTATCAGCCTTTTCAGTCTCTTATGGAGAGGTATTTTAGTCTTTTAATCATATTCATGGTCTTTTGCTGGATTCTCTCAGTATGTCCATGTCTCTGTTGTACTGTGGAGCCCAGGGCTGGAATCAGCAGTCCAAATATGGCATAACCTGTTCTGTGATCTTGAAACATGTTTCTCTCATTGATGAGAGAAATTTTAATATTGGGAATGTGTTCTACCTTAGATGTTTAGTCTTTGACATCTAGATTGCTCACCTCCATATAGCACACAGAAGTGAGTAAAGGAGTGAGATTCTTAAAGTAAAAAAGGAACTCAGAGAGGAAAGTAAAATTGCACAGGTCTGTTTTGGTGTTAACTTCAATTTCCTTCACTAGGCTATTGATACTCAGATTAGTGACAACCAAAGATTTCTTTCTAATAAATTACAAAACATGAGAAGCAACACTTGTCTGAAACTAGAGCAATTGGTTAAGTTTATGTTCGCCTGCACCTTTGTTAGTCTGACATATTTCAGTGAAAATAAAAAAGTAAGAAAAGTAAAAAATCAGAATTTATTTTACATTTTATCACGATTCAAGCTTTTTTCTACTTCAAATAAACAAGAAAACACATTTTAGAAGACACTCTGAACATAGCTAACGTGATGTTTTTGAAAGTAAAGCCTTCGTATTTTCTAATTATAACAATTTCATGCTGTATGTCTAGAACATTGTCTTCAAGAGAAATCCCTAAGCACTCCCTGTAAAACAGTTCAATTTAGAACTCATTCTGTTTACTCAGACAAGGCCTTGGATATAATGAGTCTGGTATTTGAACAGCAGAAAGCAGCAATATGTTACATTTAAGAAAGGAGGGAGGAGGGATTTTTCCCCATGAAATTTCTATGATCATTTAAGTGGACAGAATGTAATTAACTGCTAAACTGGAATTCAGCTAAAGGACTGGAACTAACTATTGCTTGCTTGCCAAAACAAACAAGAAAGCCAAACAGAACCACCATGGTGTCTTTCAAAACAACTGGTCAGGATTTGAAATGTAAATCATGTTCAATTTATTTAGTGGCCAAAATTTAAAATGCTAATCCTTGCTTCTTGTTATTTTGGGGTTTCTTTTACTCTAAATATAATGAAAACCAATTTCTTTCATGAATGTAACAGCCACAAAAGCAATTGATCTTGGCTGCCTGAGAGAGCATCTCTGTCCACAGTCAGGGCTGCTATGTTTCTGTCAAATAAAAAAAAAATAAAATTCTATACTGTGCAGAGAAATCACTTTATGGCCTAGAAATGTGGGCTCAATAATAAAAACAAAGTGGTTTTCAAAAAAAACACCTCCGTGACAATCTGGGCCATCAGTTATTTGGTAAGTCTCTCCCTCCTATTCTTAATAGTGAATTGCTCTGATGTGTTCCTAGATATTTTGATTCTTAAAAAAAAAAAAAAAAATCAAGTATTTTGATTTATAATTCTAAGCATTGCTCTTCTGACAATCTCACTGTTTTTTAGACTATACTAATGATTAATCCATGATAATATAGTCTTTGTTGTTTTTACAAACTATTCTGAACATTTTGTTTATATGAACTACAACATTTTTCCATCTGACATTGCAAGGCTTGCCTCTGTCAGAAATAGAGTGTTAGACACTTGAAAATAGCACCTTTAAGATTTGGAAATCCAATTAAACTTGTCTTAGAATTGTCAGTGTGTGGGATAAGAGAAACTTTTGAGATGGAGATTAGACAGCAAAATGCTATGTTGGCTATTAGCAGACAAGAAGCTTTGGGTGAAGATGACAAAAAGAGTACAGAAAGTTTTTTGACTGACAAAAATGGTAACATTTCTTTGAAGTAATTTGAAATACCAAAAATGTTCAGGAAACAGTCATTCTGTGAAAGTTAAGATTTTAAGGAAATTGTTCACTCATTCACCCTTATTTACTGTGAGGATACCTAGGCACTTGAATAGATTGCTAATGGAGGTTTTGAAGTCTCCCTCCTTGAAAATACTCAAAACCCATCTGGACACGGTCCTGAAGAACTGCCTGTAAGTGTCCCTGCTTGAGCAGGGAAGTTGGAGCAGATGACTTGCAGAGGTCCTTTCTAAGCTCAGCTGTTCTGTGATTCTGTGATTCCTAGTTTTGAAAATTCCAAGACTGACATGAATCAGTTGTCTTCTGGAAAGTGTAGGTTTCCTACATATGCACCTACTCTTAGGTGCTTAGTGCACCTAAACTTAGGGCTTCTGATGGTTTTTGGTATTTCATTGACTTACAAGTGATGAAAGTAAGGAGAAATTTAAGGAATGAGCAGTCTTTGAATAAAGACAGGGCACATCTGAAAATTAATTGACTAGTCCTTTATTCTGTAGCTGTCATTGTTCTCCTGTGATCACAACCATATCCTTCAAATCCAAGGGCACTTCAGTTTTGTAAACTCTGAAATTGCTCAAATGCCCTATCACAATAATCTTACCCATTCACATAATTTCAGATCAAATTAGGAATTTTAATTCCCATTTAGGGGGCAATAATATAATTTAGCTGCTAATAAAAAATGCAGTGGAAGAACCAATCGTTTTCTGAAGGTTGAGTACAGAAGGACTGTATTATGTGCAATAGCTTTTGAGAATATTATGGAGAAGTTTTCCTATGGATAGAAATCCAGCATGAGCTTTGCTGGTAAAAGTAAATAACTAATTAACAGCAGAAAACTAAATTGTGAATTGAAATGTTAGAGGACTATAGAAATCAGGATATACTAAAATAGTGGTGTATTTTATGATGATATATGCTTCGGTGAACTTTAAAAGTTACAACAAAAATTAGCTAAGTGTACTAAAAAAGGCTTACTAGACATTTAGTTGATGATGCAGAAACGTAGAATTGCAGAAAAAACAGAATGCTTCAGGTTAGAAGGGATCTGTGGAGGTCATTTAGTCCAACCTCCCCTGCTTTGGCAAGGTCATCCAGTGCTAGTTGCCCAGAACTGTGTTCAGATGGCTTCCGAATAACTCCAAGGAGGGACACTTCACACTCTCCCCGGGCAGTCTGTATCAGTGCTCAGTCTACTTGCATAGGTAAAAAAAGAGTGTTTTGTGATGTTCAGGCTTAACTTCCTTGCATTGTGAATTAACCTGGAAGGTACCTGCTCATTCGCTCCTCTCTGCAGTGGAATGGGGGAGAGAACTGGAAGGAAAGAAAATGTAAAATTCATGGGATGGGATAAATACAGTTTAATATGACAGAAAAGGAAAAGATAATAGTGATAAAAGAATTATAATATACAAAACAAATGATGCACAATGCAAGTGCTCACCACCCGCTGGCTGGTGCCCAGCCAGTCGCTGAGCAGCAGTCCTATGGTCAGCTTTCCCCCAGCTTATATAATGAATCTGATTCCAAATGGTATAGAATACCCTTTAGGTCAGTTGGGGTCAGCTGTGTCTCTTCCCAGCTTCTTCTGCTCCCCAGTCTACTGGCTAGTGAGGTGGGGTGAGAAACTGATAAGTCCTTGACACAGAGTAAACACAACAACAACGAAAAAATTTGTGTGCTATCAAGTTTCTTCTCTTCCTAAATTCAAAACACAGCACTGTCCCAGCTAAGAAGAAAATTAACTCTATCTCAGCTGAAACCAGGACTCTGTGTTTCAGTTTGTGCGCATTGTCCCTTATTCTGTCACTGGGCACCACTAAAAAGCACCTGACTGTTCTCAGTGCATCTACCCTTCAGCTGCTTATAGGCATTGATAAGATTTCCCAAAGCCTTATCTTCTCCAATCTGAACAGTCCCAGATGACTCATAGGAGAGATGCTTTAATGCCTTAATCATTTTCATGGTCATTTGCTGGACTCTCTCAATATCTCCAAGAGTCCTACAGAGCTATTTAAGTAGCATAGTTTTTCTGAGTATGCTAATCCTTATTCCAAGAATATTAACCCTTTCCTGCCTGTCAGTAATTTTTTAAGATCACTTTGAATTAAGCAATGAATCCATATGACCCTAAAACTTAATGAGATTATTAAAGCAAATGGTGTGGGTTTATCTGCGATATACAATGTCAACCAAAGTAATTTTCTCTTTGAAAGGATAATGGGTCTCCTGAAAATTGAAAAGCATCGGACAGTAAGAACATATTCCGGTAGCTTTTCAGTACTATGAAAGTTACACTAATCAAGATACTCTCTGAGACCTTTTTTTTATTTACCAAGTATCCGATAGCCCTCCAGCTCTTTGGAGTCATCCAGGTTTTGTTTATACAGGCATTCTCTGTAAATCATCCAGCATAATAGGACAGGTATAAGAGTGGTAGTTACGACAAAGACTCTATTTGAAATGTCAACCCTTAAACAATTTCTTCTATCTGTGAATGTTAATACAATTCTCCAGGGAATCCCTACCACATCTTTTGTAAGGTTGAACATATATTCCTCGGGAAAACTTATAGGATATATGTAAAAAGTTGCAATTTTTTTTTTTTTTAAGGATGTATGCGTTTACAGAACAGTGTAATGAAATATTAAGTAAATTTTTAATAAATTGCTGTGTTTCAAAGCAATATGTCATATCTCAGAAGCAGAGGGAAATACTAGGCATTACATTTAAATACTGCAGGCAGCAGAAGGGAGGACACCAGGTAAGTGTATCAACAAGTTTTTTTATTTGCTTAGATTTATATAATTTCTGCTGAAACTAGATTAGTTTGTTTTCATTTGTTTTCATTTTCTAAAGTTATCTATCCTACTGTTTTCATTTTGCATTCATTGTTTACATTTTTTGCATTTTACTCATCTTAACACAACCTTATGTTTTATCCGCAGCTGTATACTGTTTCAAATTTCAGGTTTGCGAGGTTTTTTCCTTCCACTAGGTAGTGCAGGTTTTGTCTCTTTTTAGTGTGCTAGCAGACTGTTCTGTTCAGTATGTACCCTCTGGGTGGCTTCCCAGAAGAGCTCAATCTAAAATTATTGTTACAAACAACAATTCTGATGTTGTTGATGTTTACTGGCTCTTTCTTGTGACTAATAATGATGTTTTCTTACACTATAATGAACCCAAACTATTCAATTTCTTTCACATTTTTTTTTTTTCTTTTACTGTGCACATGTGTGAGCCAGGACATTAGCTTTAATCCATTCTCACAAACCCTCAGCATTTCACATACAGCAAATGGAGGTAGTTTTAGATACTTAGCATTTTTACAGCTTTAGATATTTTCTCCTTAAAGTACTTGGCTCATTTCCAGTCTTTAGTTGGGAGCTTATTTGAGAACTACTTCATGGTTAAACTGCCTAAGGTAGAAATACTGTTCTGAAAGTACTTTCTTTGATTGTGCTATATCACTGAGGAAGAGAAAAAAGTATCAGGGTAATATAAAACTTTGATTCTCTATTTGGTATTGTTCTCTACAATTTTCCTGACTGAATTTCATAGAAACCAATATAATTAATTTGATAAATCTTCTTTGTGTTATTCTTTATGTATGGTTATAAAATATATATCATCATTAAAACCCCTTTTTTCTTTTTTCTTTATTGACAATAATTTTTGTATAATTTATATAGCATTCCCCTCTGTTGTTTCCTTTAGTAGCCATTGACAGCTTTGTATCTGGTCCTTTCTAAGGTAGTCTACGTAGAGAATCAGTTTCAGATTTATGTATGTCATTTCTGTTATTTATTCTATACTCTCAAATCAACACCTTTTGCTTAATATAAATCTTTTATTGGATCCAAAAACATTATGTACTGAGTAGACCCTGAACAACAATTTGGAACACCAAAGTTTCTTCACCGGTTTCACTATTGGTTTACTGTATGTAATGTGAAAATAATTTACATTAAAAAAATCTCTAAAATACTTCACTTATAATAATCAGGAAAATAAAAAAGACAGCAATAATGTTCTTTATAGCTTTTATACTATGAAAGTTATGAAATACTGGATCGGTAACAATGTCAATGAAGAAATAATTTTTGATTTTTAATTTTTCATGATTTCGAATCATAGAAACATAGAATGCTTAGGATTGGAAGGGACTTTCAAAATCATCTAGATCCAACCTCACTGCCATGGGCAGGGAACCTTCCACTAGAGCAGGTTGCTCAGAGCCTCACCCAGCCTGACCTTGAACACCTTCATGGGCAAGGGAGTCCAAAACCTCTCAGGGCAGCCTGTTCCAACACCTCACCAACCTCACAGTAAAGAATTTCTTCCTAATATCCCATCTAAACCTACTCTTCTTCAGCTTAAGGCCATTTCCCCTTGTCCTATCATTACACACACTTGTGAAAAGTCTCACTTGTAAGCCCCCTTTAGGTACTGACAGGTGCTATAAGGTCTCCCTGAAGCCTTCTCCTCTCCAGGATTAACAACCCAAACTTTCACATCATGTCTACTGAGGAAAGGTGCTCCAGCCCTCTGATCTACTTAATAGCCCTTCTCTGGACCTGTTTCAACACATCTTACTTGTGTTGGGGACCCCAGACCTGCATAAAGTATTCCAGCTGGGGTCTCATAAGAGCAGAGGGTGAGAATCACCTCCCTTGACCTGCTGGTCATGCTTCGTTTGATGTAGCCCAGGATGCTGTTGGCTTTCAGGGCTGAAAAGTGCATTGCTGAGTCATGTTTAGCTTTTTTTTGTCCGCAAACACTCCCAAGTCTTTCTCAGAGAGTTCATCTTGATCCATTCTCTGCCTAACCTGTGCTTATGCTTGGAATTGCTTTGACCCAGGTGCAGGATCTTGCACTTGGCCTTTTGTTTTGTGGTTTTGTTTTTTTTCCCTCACTATACTTTTATAGTTTATCTACTAGAACACACTTCAGTGGTTTTGAGAGTTTGTATAAAAACAAGTGACAAGATAAAACCAAAGACCTTATTTCTATAAAAAAAATTTTAATCGTACCACATTTACTCCGTAAGTCTTTTCAGAAAAGGGTTTTGAGTTTTGTATTAGGACTTAATATCTTGAAGGAGGTAAATGTAATGGCATCTGAAATTGTTGTATTTCTTTCAAGAGATGACGAATTGTTTTCATGTATGAGGAAAATGCCTTCTGATATTGTGGATCCACCTTCAGTGGTATATAACTCTAAGCAAATACAGATTCTGAAAAGCAAAAAATCAATGCCTGGGATTTTAGATTGGATTTTTTTTACAGACATTCACTGGAAAGCATAAATATGCGCTAAGGGAAAACATACTGTCATAATGCTAATTATTGAATGCATATTAATGTTTTGAGAGTGAATGAATAAAACGGATGTTTTCTTTCAGGACCACTGTAATATTTCATAAACATTCTTGATAATTGTCATCTTTCTTGCTTTTCCTGAAACAAAGTCTTGTCTTAAGGAAGTTGTGAAGTAGCTGTTCTTGAAATGCACCAAAGTGAGCTTCCAAAACTCCAAATAACAAATTTGCAAACAAACTGTATTAAGGTATCAGCTCAGGCATTTATGGGATCTTTGGCTCTCTGGCTTAGGTCTCTACTTTGCTCCTTCAGTGGAAAAAAAGTGGAGAAGATCAAAGGGAACTCCAAAAGTAGCAGTTCATGTTTTACTTAATAATGTGTAAAAATAGCAACTATGAACTACAGTGACAGACAGGAGACCCTGTCTGTTATGTGCCATGCAAATATAAAACCAAAAAGGTGCTTCTGCCATATGCAGTTTACAAAATAATGCTGGACTCTTGCCAAACTTTGGACAAACCCTTGACAACTAATGTCATGATGCATCAAATGTTAAGGCCATGGGCACTGGGAAAGAATGGTGGCATACAACAGCATCATCCTGACAAGTCATCCATTGTAAGTTACCAATACTACCCACATTAGAATTGCCATATCTTCACTGTACCTTTTTTCCTTTATTTCCTTTTAATTTGTGCATAAATTCATTCTTACTATCACTGTTTTCTTCCCTTAAATACATGAAACAATGGTGATAACTGACTTTATATATACCTCTGAAGCTTGAATTGTCAGAGGCATCTTATAGTGCTGTTAGGCAAGCTCACTCCAAAAAAACAGAGTACCCTACAAAATTTATCTTTCTCTGCTGAAGTAATATTACCAAATATGAACGATCAGTGTTTTCCTTTTAAATTAAATACACTAATAATAGTGATAGGCTTGCACTTTAACCACCCCATTGCAGGGAGACTTAAAGGAGAAAGGTTTCTTGTTTTGCCATGCCATTTACAATTTCATGATTGTGAGATATAATTTTTGCATGCTATGCCGGAGGGTAAATTCTCTGGTTTACTTGTGAAGCACTGAATTTGGTGGTGTCAAATATGTAAGGCCCAGGTTGCTGAAGTTACTGCATAATCAGGCTGTTGCATATTAGTCTGTATAGACTTAATCTCTTTCCTCAAAATGTCAAGTATTTAATTTAGAGTTTAGAAGTCCGGGGTGTAGAAAAGTAATACATATTTAAATGTGTTTCATGCAAGAGGATTTTTTTGTTGTTGTTGTCAAGGGCCCTTCAAGACTTGAGGACATATACTCACTGTATTCAGTTTTGGATAACCCCAAGTAGCAATGAGATGGGAAAGATGACCATATATTCTCTTCAGGATTAATCTTTTTTCATTACTTTTCCTTATTCTCCTAGATCTTCATGAACCCTGCTTCTCAAATAAGCTGTCTTTCATAAATTGTTTATACAGACACTGAAACCATTTTTTTGGTTTGTGTAAAAATCAATTTAACTCCCTAAAGAACTCTGACTATGAGGAAGGTGATGTCTTAATACTTAATTAAAGAAAGAGCCTGGTGAGCAGTAAACCACACATAGTATCCAAATAAATGAAGGCTGATTTGGGAGCTATAACCCAAAAAAAGAAAAAGTATGAAAACCTTAGGTTTATTCACACATATACTTTGCAATGCTTCATGTTGCCTTTTTTTTTT
>VXAY01004946.1:636604-663877 GCA_013399855.1 Oxyruncus cristatus
TTTTTTGCCAAACAGTATCCATTTCTATTGATATTTCTTACATCCTCTAGAGATGTGTCATCATAAGTAGCTCTGGTAAAACTGTTGTATTAGCATTTTACAATTCTGTCATTGTCTTAGATCATCAGTACTTTACAGACTGTGAGTCACTGGAAGTTATCTTTTGGCAGACATTGTATGTCTTTGAGTTTTGCAAGAGGCTTGTGATTTTAGTGATCATTGCTGCTAACCTAGGGGCAGTCTTTGCTCAGGGATGACTCTGGCTGTTCAGATTTCATTGGAAGCCATTCTTCATATGCTACAGATGTTGAAACAAAGCTTTAAGCAATATCATGTGCTAGAACTTTCCATCTTAATGTGGCTATAGTTCTCTGGAAAACTGCTTTTTTCTTTTCCTCCTTGAGCCTGTTGTTAACTTAGGCAGTCAAGAATAGGAGTCATTCATACAATTGTGAAAGAAGGTACGAAAAAGCAGATTGTGCTTAGCTGTGAGCACTGTGGTCAGAAGTGCTGTGCTTGGAAGTTGCTTTGTGGTTACTGTGAGGCTCTGGCTCATCAGTGGTGCAGGATATATGGTTTAGACAATTAGACGTTAGAAGAGTGGACGTGATGTGCATCAAAACAGGAGGCATGTAGGTAATTTGACGTGTTGGAAAGAGGAGAATGAGAAGATACGGAAATTTGTATGGGAAGTCAGAAAAGAAGTAGAAACTGAGGACCAGCAAGTACCATAAGCATCAGTAATAGTAATTTTCTTTCTTTAGACAGATGGAGATTTAGTTGTTTTATAGAGCGCAAGACAACTTTGAGGCAGGTATTCAGGGTAAAATTATTGTTTATCTGATAGAATATTTATAAATAAAATTTTTCTCCTTGCTCTGTCTTCTCTTCTGATCATGACTCCTTTTCTTATTCTGTGGGGATTCTGACCCTGCACTGAAAGAGCTTGCTAAAATGATCAAAAGTAGCCTGACAATGGCTATTTCTTTTTCTATCCTGATGGATTGGATCAGATCAGTAAAAGGACTGATGAGTTCTAGAGTATCTTCAAAGGAAGGTGCAAGACTATGCAGATGGAGAAATGACGTAGGAAGGAAGGAGACTAAGCAACAGCAAATGGTGAAATCTTAGATTAGCTGAGACATAAAAAAGAATTTTAGTCTCAGAAATATTATAGAATTTTTTATAGCTCAGTGTTGTAACCCTTTGACAGATACTTTTATAACCAGATTTTCATTAAAATCCATGCTCTATACCACAAGAAAAGAAGTATTACATTTCATTTTCCTTCATGCTGGATAAATCTTAGCTACCAAACAACTTACAATGTTCACTTTGTATTTATTATAGAACTAATTTTAAACACTGAAATAAACCAATTCTGCTGATAATATTCATCAATTCACTCTTTGTCTTTCCCTCTATATTGGACGTATATTTCCAGACCATGAAATTTTTTTGATGGATAAATGAGGTGGAGTTTATAAATGTTAACAACTACTCTGCTCTCACAATTGAATTATCATCTTATTCCTAATAGACCAATGCTGCAGAACAGCCCTCTAAGTGCTCAGGTCAGAAGGAGGAATCTTTTTGCAGTTTCTCACAAAATAAAGCTGACACTGAAGACTCATGTAACATATCACATATAAGGATATGTGATAAGGCAGACTCTCTGTTTCAGTGATTGCTCAAGAAATCTTACTGATAGTTCTTCATACTAATAATATTGGAATATTTACATAATGTGTGTGGAGATGTTATTGGTAGCATCTTGAAGAAAACATACTGCAGAAAGAGAAGAAGAGGAGTTAAATCTGGAGCACAATGATGATATTCCATGCTAAGCCTGGAAGGTGGCTTGCTTTCCATAGCAGTTGGGAAGTACTGTGACCATTTAGGCTTGCTTCTCTCGGATTTCCTTTTCAACTTTTCAACTTCCTTTTTTCAGCCTGTAATGGTCCAAAATGGTCAACATGGCCCTACTTCAGTGGTCCAAAAGAATTGTAAGCGTACTGAAGTCAACAACACGTTTTGGACTTCCTTCTATCATAAGCCCAGTTTTAGAAAGGATTGTTTCTGGTGCTATGCAATACCTGTAGAAGGCCTTCACTGATACCTCATTGGTAATAAGAGACAAGATATTTAACACTTTTTGACGTGATATTTAATGTTGTGTCTCCTTGATCTGTAGAAATTTTGAACCATATTTTGAACCATACTGGCTGTTTCAGATGGAAACATGGAAAATAAAAGGTTATTTACAAGCAGACTACATATCATTCTAACAGTGTGGTTTGGAAGGTTTAATATATTTGCTAATTATTTTCATCTATAAACAAAAGTGGATTAGTATACTACATGCAGTCAAAATAGATGAAGCAGCAGGACACATTACAATTAGTAGCTTTTTTATGTCAGAATATGTGAATTTTTCTTTGATTCTAGCAATTCCTGCTGAGACAGAGATAATATCACATTTTGGAATAGTCTTTAATAACAGTCCTTCACTTACTTACTTCACATGTAAAAGGCAGATATGAAATATATCTTGCTTATGCAGTGGTAACGTAAAATTGTCGCCTGAGTTTCTTATATTGTACTCTTAGTTTTCACTTATACCTGTGGTGGTTCTAACAAAATCATTCATATTTGAATGAAAATTTAACTTTTAAGAAGGATAACAATTCCTAAAATAAGAAACCCTCATATGAAGGTGAGCTGGGGGAGTTTTAGGTTAGATATCAGGAAAAAGTTTTTCATGCAGAGGGTGGCTGAGCACTGGAACAGACTCCCCAGGGAATTGGTAACAGCACCAAGCCTGGCAGAACTCAAGAAGCATTTGGACAATGCTCTCAGGCACATAGTGTGATTTTTTGGGTGTCCTGTCCAGGGCCAGGGGTTGGATTTGATGATCTTGATGGTCCCTTCCAACAGCATATTCTATGACTCTACGATTTATAACTTCAAGTTAACACAGTTCCGTCACTTAATTAAAAACTGAAAGAAGAATTTCATGTTTTTAAAAAGTGATTGCTGACTATGTTCAGAATATATGATTTTATGATACAAACCAAATACAGAAAACTACTTTAATAATGTTGCATTAACTGACATAAAAATCACCATTATTATATTTGTGCATTGATTAAATGCCTTTAATCTATCCTTACATTTATTTATTTGAAACTTATTTAAAATATAATTCCCTGGAGGAAAAAAAAAAGAAAGCAAGATAATGAATGGTCATACCTCCCATCCTTCAGTGTTATTTTGCTTTTCTTGTCTTTGTCTTCATGGATCAATATGTAACTTATATATAAAAAATTTAATACAGATACTTTCTTTCCTATTACATAGTATGATTAGAATTGTTTCTGAATCATCACTGTATAATGACTACAAAATATGTTTTGTCGGTGCTTAAATTGGCAAACATTTTTTACTTCTTTAATTCAGTCATTATAGATGTGTATTTTTAGGAAATTTTAAAGATTATTCTTGAGAAAATATTTTTGGAATTCTAACATATTCTTAAGATTTTTTTCCACTTCTGCACTCAGCAAAATTTTTCCATTAACATGAACTAGCCAAATGCTGAAACAGAATAGGCTTGTATATAAGAAGTTTTTCTTAATGAAAACTCCTTTTGAATGTGTTGAATAACAATTTTAACAGATATGAAAAAAAAGATTGGCCTTTTAAAACCAATTTTTATTACAGTAGAGCAAAAAAGAGAAAGAGGGAAATATCTTCATATAAACATTTAAAGAATAAATTGCACAGGTGGAGGCATATTTACATGTGTGAGCTTCACAAAGACACATAAGTCTAGAGTAATGGAAGCCCCTGCTAAATAGAAACCTATTGCCAGTTACTTAATAGTCATTATCACCTCGTAATCTGACAAGAATGACATAGCACTTAATTCTTTTGAAATAATGAAGAATTCTTTCTATACAAAACCAATAGTGGAATTTTAAATAAATTAAATTTCCTCACTTTCTGTTATGCCTAGTGCTATGGTAACCCTTGACATTACAGTACAATTTGAAAAATAAGTAATTTCTTAATTTAATAATTTATTTATTAAAATTTTAAGATACTATTTCATTACAGTTAGGACGGAAAGAAAAAGTGTCTCAGAGTTTCTTTAAGTCTTCATTCACTTTCCTTTTCACATGCAGTTTTGATACTTATTATGAGCAGGGATTAATACTTTGTTCAAAGCTAGGAACTAAGAAATGGTACGGATCATAAAAATATACCAATTTTTGCTTAGCTCCAACTAAACTGGTACTTTAGAAACGCTCATCATGGTATCTATTCTCTTGAATGCTGTGTGTAAGGAAATGTATCATTGTTATGCATATAACCATTAAACCTTAGCTTTCCCTTGAGGTCTGTTCCAAATACTTTATTCATGCAGAGTTTTAGGTAACTTGCTCAACATTCATTTCAGTATTGTAAGGAATAGATTACACTCTAGCCTACTGCTCCTTTCTTTTTTTCTTTTTTTTGTGTTGAATAACAATTTTAACAGAAATATTCCTCTTGTAATGGACACTGGTAATGTATTATTGAACTCAGACCAAGATGGTATAAAAACACAGAAGTACTGAATCGAGGAGTGAAGGATAAGTTGAATGAAAAATAAAAATCACCATGCATTTATTTTAAAGTATATTTACATATATACATGCATGTGTAAGTGAAACTATGATGGCTGTTTACTATTCAGAATTACAAACATACTGTAGCAGTTCACCACTAGTAGAAATAAAATGCAGCCATTTCCATATATTTCTAGAAGTATGGTAAATCAACACCATTTTTAGGAAAACAGAACACCAAATGTATAATTCAAGGACTATGAACTAAAATGCATCATTAAGAAATGTAATTTCTGTAAAAAATTCCGTGATTAGTGCTGTATATTAGCAGTGAAACTGCAAGGTTTTTATTAGCCCTTCTTTCTGCACTGGACCAGCAGCATTTAGAATTCAAACTCCCAAGTTTCAATTTATCCAGAAAAATCATTCTGAACTTCCCAACACATTCCTCCCACTTACCTATGCTCATAGTCTTCAGAGATTTACCACCTAGTATCTTGTAGAAACATACCTAGCACTGGTATTTTCTCCTTACAAGATGTATTTCAGCAACTATATCAAACTGTCACCTTGGCCTTTTGTACTTCAGTCCCTTCTTGTTCTTCCCTGTAAGAAGTCCTCTTGATCGGAAAGAGATTCCTTCTCTTTCCTCAGCTTTCTGTTTGGCCTGTATTTTCCTATCTTCTTCCAGCTTTGGTAGGATGGTAGTACATACCAATAAAGCTTTCATTATGACTCTCAAAATCCTCTGATAGGAGAAGCCAGCAGGCAGATTCTTTATGCTGGCCTTTTCAAAACTTTCCAGTTCCTTCTGTATAATGTGTTTGGTGCAGAATTCATAGTTGACCTTTCCGTCAATCTTTCTCATTTCAGCATCCTCTAAGTGTTTCTTGTACGTAATCTCCTGAGAAAAATGAAAGTTTGAGCTCTACTTAGAAATACTCCTTCCCAGCTCCCATTTCAGGGAACCTGCGCAGATACTTCAGTCCCTTTCTGCTTCCTTTCTTTCTTTACAATTATCAGATGCTTACTCAGTTCTTCATTTCTTCAGTTATTGGTCTGTTATTTGGTAATTAAACCTCAGACTGGCTATACTGCCTTCATGAAAAAGTAGAAAAAGTTTTCCTGAGACACCTTTATGTTAGTTTTCATAGTGTCCTGGTTTAAAAGTAAACTGACAGGAGAAATGAATTGAGTTCAAGAGATATTACAAGTCAGAGTTACAATTTACTAAAAAGATTACAATAAATACAATTATACATAGAAAACAGGTTTTAACCCACAAAGACAGATTTATAACTCAGCACCCTGGGACAAGAACAGAACGTTGTTCATTAGCCCCTGTGCTGAGCACCACATGATCCCCCTGGAAGTAAACTAAAAGGAAAGAAAATCTGTTGGTCTGGATGGTCGCAGTTCCGTTGAAGTAATGATCACACTCCTGTTGAGAGTGGCAGTGGCAGTCCTGTTGAAGTTCTAGTCCTCCTTTGGATACTACAAGTGGTACCAGAACTCTCAAAATCCAAAGATTATATATGCTCAGGTTCAGGTACCTCTTCCAGGGCAGGGAGTTTCACAATGGGTGATCTAATTCTGCAAGTTCTGGGATAGTTTTGGAGTCTTTGATAGTCTGGATGGCAGCTGGATGGCAGCTGCCAGTTATGCCAGTCCAGTATGGCCCACTAGCAGAGGTGACCCTCAGGCTGAGTGTGAAGTGCTAATGCCTCCCTGGAGGGAAATTGTCACAGCTGAGTCATTGGTGTGAAGACGCTCCCCTACCTTGAAGCCTTCTTTAACACCCAGTGTGTAGCCTGAGGTGTCAGATGAGGCCTGGGCAGCTGCTGCAAAAAATCCCTTACTAACAGTCCATCAGAAAAGATATAAGAGGCTAGAATATACCATTTTGGTTATAGCCACATAGTGATAAACTGGCCCCGGTAATTAGTGTATGTAAGCACCAGTGGCTTGACAGTACAGATTTACCTATTTCACCCTGCCAGGGAGATATGCCAGGAAATAGAACAACTCTCTTATAAAGAAAGGCTAAGAGATTTTAGTTTTCTCAGCCTGGAAAAGAGAAGGCTTTGGGGTGACCTGACTGTGGCCTTCCAGTACCTGAATGTAGCGTAAAAGAAGGGCATATAGTGACAGGACAAGGGGAACTGGCTTCAAACTGAGAGTAGGTTTAGATTAGGTATTAGGAAGAAATTCTTTGCTGTGAGGGTGATAGGAAGCTGGAACATGTTGCCCAGAGAAATTGTGGCTTCCACTTCTCTGAAAGTGTTCAAGCACAGGTTGGATGGGGCTCTGAGTAGCCTGGTCTAGAGGAAAGTGTCCCTGCCCACGCCAGGGGCATTGGAGCTTGAAGATCCCTTCAGACACAGGCCATTCTATGATTATATAATATAATGTTAAACCCTGAATGGCACACTAGAATGTGTAGGGATAACTTCTGCAGCAGCTGGGATGAAACAAACCATTTGAAACCAGAGTATTTTGTGTCTAAATAAAACCTGAAGCGAAAAAAAAAAAAAAAAAAGGTCCCTAAAGTGTTGCCTCTGCCTGGATTTTCACATGCAGCTGGATTCATGCAATATTGAATTGGATTGGTGAATTGTGTAACTGAAACAGTAAAATATATAAATCCTCAAATACTAAAAAAAGCAACACAGGAAAGTGTGCTGGTTGATTAGTGAAATATGTGTCTTGAGCAGTAATATGATTAGATGACTAAACACAGAATTAGGAAGAAAAACTGACTAATTTGTAAACTGCCCTTGATATTTAAGGAAATACAGAAATGAAATTGTCACTTTGAAAACTTTATTACATTTTTTTGTAATAATTTCAAAATCTGTATTGTCATGGGCATGCCAGGATTGAATTGATCTGAACTGTTGAGCTAAGTAGACTACGTAGAAAACAGAAAAACTATGAAATAGCAATAAAAGTGAAAATGTATCTCTTTAATAATAAAAGATTAGCCTTTTTTTATTCTATTTCTGTATAGAAGATTTTCAAGGTCCAATGAAATCAAAAGTGCAGTGGACTAAAGAAATAATTTAACAAAATTAGTAGAAATTATCCTGTTTTCCAGTGAAATCTTCTAAAGCCAAATGATCAGCTTAATTTATCTCTATATGCTTGAGAAAAAAGGCACAAGGTTTTTTTGCTTTGCACCTTCTATTCCATTGATCTAGTCAAACTTTCTGTAATAAAGTTAATATTTTTAAAATTCTCTTAATAGTAAGAATTAATATTAATTGTTTAATAATATTAATATTTGTTAGAAAAAGACTTTGTTCTGTAGATATTGATTCTGTTCAGCTCCTTGTATGGGCTGCTGAAAAGGGAGAGAGAGAACACCCTGGATTACGACTTCTCTTTGCTTCTGAAGGAGTTGTACATGGTAGCAACTGTCAGGTTTCCCAGGGATGTGAAGTGGAGGAGCAGTGGTCACTGCTTTTCATAGTGATTACTCAAAGCTGCAAGAGTGAAAGTACATTTCATAGTCTTGGCCTTTTTCTTTTTCTGATGCTAGTGTTAATTTCAGACTTAGTATTTCCCTTCAATACATTTTTTAGACAAGAAATTCTTAAAAAGTCCAACAGACTTAGAAACTTCAGTATTAGAAAAAAACCCTTTAACTTTTAAAAAAATTGGAAGCACAACATTTTCCTTTCAAAATACTTTCAAAATAAACCCAGTTCAAGTTGCTTTCCAAAATATATAAATATTTTATAGCAGTCTCTGAATTTATGAACCAGGAAAACTTTTAATAATGAGAGTGGTTATGGCCCCTATAATGACACATGCTTATCTGAGGGACAACTTTTCAACCTGGTTACATTGTCAAATGAACAGTGTATTGAAAAAAATAATACATTATCAAATTTGCTTAAATAAGAAGTATTTTTCTAGATTGGAATACTTACTGTCACCCAGCAGAAACTCACCTTGGCAGACTGCCATCTTCTTTTCCCTTCAGTACTGTAGTGACACGCAGTTTCTTTGAAGTAAACAGGCCTCATGCAGTTAGGTTCCAATATCACTAGCTCTATTAGTCGCCTTTCTACATTTATCCCTATGTAACTCTAAATTACTATCCTCACTGCAAGCAGGAATTTGTTAGACATAACCTTTACATCTCTTTCAGTAAACAGAATCATTTAAGAATTATTCAAAGCTATATTGTTGATGAGTTGGAAATGTCTTGCTAAGAAATAAAAACAAACTATGCCCTTTGACTTTCAACTAAATTGCCACGATATGTAGATTCAAAGGTCCTTTGTGGGTGTAAAAAAAATGCAACACTTCCAGAAAATGCTGAAAAATCACCATTCTTCTCTTTATTCAATGATACTACACAATAGTGCTAATGATTATTATGGATTTTTAACAGTAACTATTGTTTATAAATGTGTCACACTTGTATTAATGTTATGACTATTTATTTTGTAGATATTTGAATTTGTAAGTAAGAATGTTTCCCATCAACCAGTGTAAAACAGCAATACTTTTTTTTTCTATTCTAAACAATTCATTTGTTTTCAGTGAATAATGAGTTACATTTGCTATTTCCCCAAAGAAAAGAAAATGATTGGAACATAAATCTAACAGTTTGAATGAAATCATTAGTCAGCATGTACATGTTAATTTATAGCAAGTTTTTTCTGTCTGTATATGTTCATAAATTTCATAACGTTCTTCCTCTCTTCCTTCAGTCAGCCCAAATGATTCTTGGTTCATGCTGCTTATCTTTATCCAATGTTTCCTATCCCATCTATGGACAATACGAAGAAGGCAAATAAAATTTTTCTTGGTTTGAAATACAGGCTTTTGAACGTCTCTAGCTTCAGACTTCTAATTCCATAAGAGAGTACCTGGCTTCTGCCAAAAGTGGTGATTTTTGCTACATTCATGGTTCCTAATGCCTTGCCCCAGAGGTGCTTCTTCTAGATTGAGGGAGTCACCTCATAAGGTTAATTTTAATTTGTGGTTTAACAGTGTTCTCAGCAAGCCTAGTCACTGTGCTGCCTGCTCTTACAGAAGGCTTGACTTCTGAAGGTCTAGTATCACCTAAACAGTTTGCTATTTTACATTCTTGTATATTCTTCAGAATTCAATTATTTCTTATAGATATAGTACTTCTTATATATCGGATCAGAAAGCAGCAGAGACAATACCTCTGTGAGATGTGAGCACAATGATGATCTAGTCAACCTGGTGATACAACTTAAAAAGGAGGTGGAAAGGTTAAGGAGTATCAGGGCACCAGAGGAGGAGACTGACTGCTGGAGCCACTCTCTACCAATCCTGAGCAGCCGTACCAGCCAGCTGCACCTCAGGAGGGAGAGGATGCACAGTCTTCTCCCTAACAGGCAGGAGGGGATCTAAAACACAGGGAGAAATGGAGGGAGGTCCCTGCTTGGGGTAGCAGACAAATCCTCTCAGCCTCCCTCCCCATACCAGGTGCCCTTACAGAACAGGTATGAGACTCTGGAAACTGAGGCCAAAGAAATTATGAGGTAGGCAAAAGACTATCTTGGGGGTTGCCTAACATGAGGCAGCCAACCCCACACATTGCCAACTAGCTTTACAAAGAAAAAAAAATGGTAATCATCGTAGGCAACTCCCCTCTGAGGGGAGTGAAAGGTCCAATATGCTGACAGGACACATCCCACAGGGAAGTTTGCTGCCTCCGTGGGGCCTGGGTATGAGACATCACAAGGAAACTCCCTGATCCAGTATGGCCCTCTGACCGTGACCCTCTCTTAGTTGTCCAAGTTGGTAGTGATGAGATTGAAGGAAGAAGTCCTAAGGAAATCAAAAGGGACTTCAGATCACGAGGGCATTTGGTCAAAGGAACAGGTACACAAGCTGTGTTCTCAATTCCTTCAGTATCAGGCATGAATACCAAAACGAATAGGAAAACTATGCTGATTAATACATGGCTTAGAGGCTGGTGCCATGGGTGGAAATTTGGGGATTTTTGACCATGGGGCAGTTTTTACATGTCACCAGGCTTGCTGATGACAGATGGTATCCTCCTGCCTCAGAGGATAAAAAATGATTGTGTCCTATGAGTTAGGAGGTCTGACTGAGGGGGGTTTAAACTAGGGCTTTAAACTAGGTTTGAAAGGAGAAGTGGATACAACCAGGCCCATTAGAGAGGAGCCTAGACTGGAGCATGCCTGCATTGGGAGTGAAATTGTTAACCCAGCTGAAGTGCATCTACACCAATGCATGCAGCATGGGCAATAAACAGGAGGAGCTGGAAACCATTGTGTAGTAGGAAAGCTATGATGTAGTGTGGTGGGATGACTTTCACAAATGGAATCTATCTGGGCTTTCCCAGAAACTGGGCCTGTGGGTATGGACATATCAAAGAACTTGGTAATATCCAAGAAATGTACAACTACTTTCTATAAACTTTCATAATTATGAAAGCAGAAAGATATATTACATTAAAGGTTACTCTAAAGAACCATAATCACTTTATTGATCCACTTCTCAGAAATTTCATAGACTTGATTTTCTGCTTTATGATGCATGCATATCTATGTGAAATGATGAAAACAGTACCTTCTAACCAAACTGATACTAATAATTGCTCAGAGTTTTGTCAAGTGTTTCTTAAAGGAGAAATTTTAATTTTTAAATATTAGACTTCAATATCTCAGTTTTCTCTACCTGGAAAACAATGTAGGCATAGATAAAAACTGAGTTATTTAATTAACACAATGAATTAGTTAATTTGGAAGAAAACTGAATTTCAGGTGTCTCCTGGCAAAAAGAGACACCTTTTTCTGTGGACAGCTTGAATAAGATGTGAAAAAATTTTGAATGCTTGAACAAGTTTCACAGAACTGAAATGTGTTTGTCTCGATCAAAGACTCCTGGAGCAAGTGGAATTCAGTGTTGTGTGGTTGCCATGGGTTAAAGAACATGTGTTGATTGTTACCATGACGGTGCATTGGTAGCAATTTGCACCAGCTGAAACTTCCTGGTTCCCATGAATGAGCTGATTCATCAATTGAAGAGCCAAGGAGTGTTGAGCAAGACTCTTACCCTTTAATAGCACTATACAGCCAGCACAAAAGTCTGATGGGGAGTTCAGGTTAGCAGTGGCACATTGTGGTTTGATTGCAGCACTGAGCAACAGCAAGCCTTTGAGCAGATCCAACAGAAGAAAGCTTGGATAGTAGCCCTTGGACCCAGCCGTACAGAATAAGCTGTGCAAAATAAACTCTACACTGCAGCTGGGGAGCATGGTCTCGCCTGAAGCCTCTGGCACACCAGGAGAAAAAACATTTTTGGAACTGGGGGTAATGAAGCCCACTACCCCAACTGAAAAAAGAAATACTAGCACATTATGAGGGAGTTGAAGCCACTTCAGAAGCTGTCGGCACAGAAGCACAGCTCCTCTTGGTATCACATGTGCTGAACTGAATGTGCAAAGGAAATGTCATCTCTGTCTTCCAAAGTAACCACCATGCCTACTGAGGGCCTACTTCACAAGAACTGGCTGGATGTTGCTGGATGATGGGAAGTAGAGAATAAATCCGTTTGGTTTTTCTTTGCTTCAGCCTTTGCTTTTTTTTCTTTTGCCTTTTTTTTTTGAGGTTTTTATTTTGGTTGGTTGCTTTGGTGGGATTTTTGTTTGGTCGGTTCATTGGGTTGGTTTTTTCCTTTTTATTTTGTTTTGTTTTGTTTTGTTTTCTCCATTAAGGTTCCTTTATTTTGACCCACATATGTTTTTTTGATCTTTAGTCCTATTGAGAAGGTATGTGAGAGTAGCTTGGACACTTGGCAGCCAGACAAGGTTATTCTACCATGGTAACTTTTGAATAAAATGAAGGACAGATGACAGTCTCTGTCTAGGGACTTGTGGCCTCTGGTAGACTGCACAAATAAATATTGGAGAGGTCCCAGTCTTTCATAGTTCTGTGATAAAAGAAATCTTTTTCAAAAAAGAAAGTTGTATTGCAAAGACCACATTAGTTTGCTGCCAATCCTACCACAAAGAAAATGTTTACCAAAAAGAATGCTTTTCATTTTCCTTTTTACCATTTCATTATGGTAGCATCTTCCCTTTGTCTGTATTTGGGCTATTACCTGAGTGAATGTTTGGCTGCCTTCATGTGATCGGTTACATTTAATGTGCGAAGAATAACAATAATAATGCAATCACTCACCAGAATTTACCAGCCAATGGTGAGTTTGGTAGTACTTAACAATTGTACACAAAAGTATCTTCAAATTAATTGGTTTGCAAATGTGGCTGAGGAACCATTTTGTTGGCTTAAAAGACCATTTTGTAAGAGAATGACTAGCTTAAGTAAAAGATAATACATTGTGCTAAGGAAGCTCTATATTAAAATTCAGTATATTCAAAGAGTGATTGTTGTAAATATTCATATTTTAAAATCAAATGCTTTCATATCTTCATTTTTCGTCTCTTTGGCCATATGTGCAGTAAAAATGTTGAGTAATTCATCCATCACTTGGCAAGTTTAACAAAATCGTGTTTGCAAAATGTAGATTGCAAGGCAAAAATATCATCTGGGACAAAAAATAGTTTTTAACTAAGCAATGTATCTTAATCATGCATTTGGTCATAATTGTTTTTCTTTATTGGTTTGGTTTTAATTTTAATTTTGTTAAAGATTTCTACTGGAAAAAATCAAGTGTGGCATGATGATTTGATGAATGTTCTATGTTGAAGCTTAAAACATGGGTTTAGTACTTTAAAAACCTGAGTCTGTTTTTGACAACAAACTCCCTGTGTCCTGAAGCCTATGATGCCAATCTTTTGGAATAATTGAAAACACAAGATGGCAACAGTCCTCTTTCTGACACATTTTGTTAAATAATCCAAAGTACTTAGAAGCTGTGTGTGAATTATGAAAAGAAATTATGGTATTAGGATAGCAGCCACCATGTTTAGACCTTCAAGAGAAAAAATATTTAAAGACTATGATTTGCTTCCCTTTATTCAAATTACTTTTAAATTTAAAGAATAACTCAGCAAGAGCTCTCTAATTTTGATGATGGCATCCACTCAAAGTTTTCTATGGTCTGAAGAAATAAAGCAATGATCATGTTATTAAGTTTTTTAGTCAAAGTACCAAAAAAATCCTTTACATTTTTATATAAAGATTTCTGCATTAGACTGGAGGAGAAGTAAAAAGCATGGTTCTCTGACACACTGAAATTGGAGGTATATATTTTTTAAGAAATGCAAAAGATAATTCCTTTTTAATATAAATTAATATTTGCACAATGAAAGCCATGCTCAGTGTGTTCCATACACAGTAGAGCAGAGGATCTTTTTTTTCCCCCAAATGTACCAACAGCTACACTTTGTGAGACCTTAGTAGCCATATTATACTGCTAAAACGATATATGTATATATATATTTATAAATACGTGTGTGTGTGTGTGCTTGTGTGTGCCAGTTTGCATGCATGTATATATATATATGTATGGATATATACACACAAATACAAGAATGATTTCAAATGCTTTTTCTTCCTCAGGAAATCAGAGGTTTGTTAGTAAATGTAACTTTACACTTAGGGGATTATTGTTATTTTGCTTTTATAGAACAACACAGAAAAGATGTCTATTTACTAATATCACTCAGCTATGAATATGGTCGTTGGTGTATGTATTGCTTTAATATTGTCAAATGCCAATGATGTGTAAAATTAGAGCTAAATATCTTTGAAAAAAATCTTACAGTTTGACTTTCTTAATGAAGCACCAAGGTCAGTTGCATAGAAATGGAGTGAAGACCTTGAGATATCAGAAAGTGATATGCTAATTATGAGCGGGCATTGTGTCTGAAGAGCTCATCTAGAGACAAAAATGGTTCTGCCTTTGACCTACTTCATAGTGGAGTAGCTATTTACATGTATTTCATATTCAGCACCATTTTGCAGTGATTCTGAGCTGTCTCTTCATTAATATGGAGAAAAATACACTGTTTTGAATCAGTGTTTGTGAGAGACCAGATTCTTAATGGTTAATGGCTTAAATTGTGGAGGTGCCAAGGTGCTATGCTGAAGCTGGGCTTTAAGACCAATAAGAGGCAAATCCTACAAGGCAGGATGGTGCCTTTTATCATGGTAATTGTCCCATACCAAGCTCTGCTCAACTTTCCTTCCCCTCCCTTCAGGGAAAGTCTGGTGGGGCATAACTGGTTTAACTGCACTGACATGAGAGGCGGCTGTCTGAAAAGGTGTCATAAACCATCAAAGACCCCAGAAGTGCCCCTAGACTCCTTTTCTGAGACCTTCCACCAGAGGACTGAAAGCTCCCCACCACCCAGAGAGGTACCAGGTGTTCCCACCTGGCCTGAATATATATTATCCCATCAGACTTTGTTTCACAGCCTTCTTCCCCCACCCCAAATAGAACGGGCCCATCACTTTGACCAACAGTGTAACAATCAAGTCTCATCATAGATCCATGAGAGTGATTATGAATCTTTCTACTCTTATCCTTCCTTTCTCTTCCTTCCTTTCTTTTTTCCTGATACATTTTCTTAAGTCCTCTTATATTATCATATTACTATAGATAATAATAACCAAAATGACTATATACCTGCCTTCCATTGTGACCAAATTGCTGTAAAATAAAGACTATATATATATATATACATTTACAGGCATCAGTTATTCAGTGTCTTTCACTGTAATCCACCCTAAGGGATCTATTCACAAGAACCTGAGTTACTCCCACCTTCAGGGGTGGGTTGTAACAGCATTGTGCTCTAGGAGAAAGTAAAAATTAAGTTATAATTTAATTCTTACCTTCTGTTAAGACCAAAGCAGTTACTCAGGTAACTGAGTAACTCCTTTGTCTCTTGTTCTTGAGAAAAGTGGTAACACAGTTTTTTGTTACACTTAACAAGAAGTCTTTGCAGTCTTCTTTATGGTTCTTTAAAATACAAAATTTGTTCTACAAATATTTCTTGTGAGTACTAATTATAACAGTGTACTGATACCTCTCTCATAGTAGGTAAGCTCTAGCATAATAAGTCTAGTTCAGAACACATTTTTTCTGACAAACTGGAAAAATATATTTCAAATGAGCTATTTTATCACAAATTTAACTTTTATTTCTGCTCTTTAACTTTACTAATGATTGTAAAAGCAATGGTAGGACTTATTTGTAGCAGGATCTCCCTAACCTATTGTAGAGAAAAAAACCCATTCCTTTTAATCTGCTATTCACCACATTGTATTACTGCAGACTCATTAGTAAAATGAAAATTCTATCCTTTAATATTAAGTGAATTAGTGTTAAATTATTTCTGGGTTAAGTAAATTAGGATTTAAAGAGTGTGTCTTTATGTGCATCTTTGTGTGTGTATTCTGTTCCAAACTCCCTTCCAGCAATACGATTAATAGCACAGCACAAAGTAAAGACTAAGCCAGGATATATCAAAGATGCACTTCTACTTGGGTGACAGCTAACCAATTTAAAGTATGTCTTTTTTCACAAATCTGAAGTCATATTTTCAACCTGAGCAAAATCTTTTAGATATAAATGATAAAATACTTTAACTATCACCTCTATGCCTCCATTATTCTTCAATATAACAAACAAATTGTGTGGATACTTGATTAAGTTCTGGAAATATAATCCATGCTATTTCTCTAACCAGGAGACAGAATATAGTTTGATTTATGTTTGACTTTTTTGAAGTATCTAGTAGTGAAGAAAAGAAAAATAAATTACAGATGATCCACAGTAGTCTGTCACATACACATAGATAACTACCTCCAGAAGTTATCAGTCTGAAATAAAGATTCTCTGTATGTTTTAATGTATTTGTGAACTTTTATTTGGGTTTGATAGTAGGCTACTCTTGAGACTATTATGCTGTTTATTCTCCCTGAGACTAGTCAAGTAAGAAAAGTGTCGTCAAAACAGGGATGTGCAACTAATTGATTTTTTGGTTCAATGGCTGAATGAAACAATTCTGGAAACAATCAGGTCAATCTCAAGTTTAATGGTTTGGGTTTTTACTCTGAAACAAAAATAAAAGTTTTAAATGTGTTAGATATTTGATTTTCTTGAAATAACTACTCTATACTTAAGTCATGCCCCAAAATCTGGTATTTTATTTAACAAGCAGACCTTCTATGAACCTAATGCAGATATTTGTTCCTCCTTCTTTTTATTGAAGTGGCAATATTAAGAAGGTCATTACTGTGTAGTTCATCAAGTGTGGCTTTTCAAAAGTATGTGATTCAGCGCTATTTCCATAAAATATATTTTCTATATATGTCTGTGATTGTAAAATATTATTATAAAATGTTTGATGATACAGTACCCTTATTATACCACTGTCATAGTAATAACGAACATGATTTTCTTCTCTTATAGAGCTTTTTTTCCTTTGTTAAAATGCAATTCTATTAATCACAACTTTGACAGTTTAATGCTTGGATTGCAGCATTAAATGTAATTCATTAAAATTTGTTCCAGACAGCATGATTCATGCAGTAAAATATTTATTACTGTTTTCAGCACTTTTGGCAGAAAAATGAATTTTTAAAAATAAAGAATTATTATGCATACCTTATATATTGATGATATCAGCCTGGAAAAACGTTACAGGATTGTATGATACAATCCGTAACATGTCAGTCTTGTTCTATCATTCTTGCATGTGTTCAACATCATGATTTTAACAGAATCATCTGGTCTATCTACCCCTTTTTCTTTTCATCCACTGAAAGGTACTGATTGAGGTCTAAAACCGTATCACCAGTCAGTGTTAAAATTCTCATTTCAGCCAAATGTCCCTTTCAGCCAGAGGGACAAAACACCAGAGCATGAGCAACTCAGGTGGTTTCAGGAGTGCCTTGATGGTAACTTCCTAACACAGGTGGCTGAGGAGACAATAAGGAGACAGACTTCACGAGATCTCATCCTTGCAAACATGAAAGGATTGTTTGTCTTGAGAAGGCCAAGGCAGCCTTGGCTGCAGTGACTACGACAGGGGTTCAGGATCCTGAATAGAAGAAGCAGGACTTAAGTCAGGATCACAGCCACAGACTTCAGAGGAGCAGCCTTTAGTTTCCTCAGTGATGTGCCTCAACCTCATGGGAGACTGTCTTGAAGAGATGAGAATTCCAGGACAACTCATTAACATTGAAGAATGACATCCTCCAAGATCAAGAATTCGAGCATCTGGATGAGCAGAAAATCAAACAAACCCAACAGGAGGCCTTTGTTTGATCTCCCAGGATCTCACAATTAAACATAAAAAGGGAGTGTACAAGAAGTGGAAAAAACCCAGGCAGCTGATTTGGGAGTAATTCAGAGATGCTGTCCAGTTGTGTAGGAATGGGATCAGGAAAGCTAAGGCCCACATGGTTGTCAATCTGTCAAGGAACATGGAGGGAACAAGAAAAGTTTACACAAGTACATAAACTGCAAGAAAAGGGAAAATGTGGGTCTGCTGCTGAATGGGGAAGGCAACAAAACACACAAGAAAAGCTGTGGTACTCAACGCCTTCTTTCCCTCAGTCTTTACTAATCAGGACAGCCTCAAGCAATCTCTGGATGCTAAGGGTTTGGAGCAAGGAAGACTTTCCCTTGGTGGAAAAGTATGAGGTTAGAAAAAGTAAGCCAACCTGATATTCACAACTTCACAGGACAATGGATGACCCTGAGTACTGGGGGAGTTGACTGATGCCATTGTGAGGCCAATGCTGATTGTCTTTGAAAGGTTACAAGCAATTGGGTGAGGTTTTTCCCAAATGGAAGAAATTAAATGTCACTCCTACCTTCAAGAAGGTAAGAGGGTCTGAGGAACTACATGCAGGTCAGCCCCACTTTGATCCCTGGAAGGTGATGGAGCAACGAATCCTAGAAACCATTTCCAAATACATGAAGGAAAAGAACTTGTTTGGAGTAATTGATATGGACTTGCTCAAGCAATGTCATTGTCTTCTACAATGAGATGACGGACTTGGTAGATGTAAGGAGGGCAGTGAATGTTGCTTATCTTGTCACTGCCTCTCCTCTAGCATTCTCATAGGCAAGATGATTAAGCGCAAACTGGGAGGTGGACAAGGGAATAGACCTGAATACATGATCAGGCAGCTGATCCAGCTGGAGGAGACTTGCAAGTAATGTACCCCAGGGGCTGATACTGAGTCTCAGATCATCATTAGTGATAAGGATAATGGGCCATAGTGAACCCTCAGAAAGTTTGCTGATGATACAAAATTGGGAGCAGTAACTGATACACCAGAGGGTGGTGCTGCCATCCAGAGGGATCTGGACAGGCTGGAGAAAAGGACTGATGGGAACCAAATGCAGCCCAACAAAGGGAAGTGCAAAGTCTCACTGGGGGAGGAATAATGCACTTCTGGATTCTGACAGGCTATGAAGAAGCTTTGCAAGGAAGGCCCTGCTGGTGCTAATGCAGACCAAACTGACTGTGAATCAGCAAAACATGTTTGTGGCAAAGACGCACAGCAGTCCTGGCTACACAAGGTAAGGCGCAGCCATCAGGTCAAGGAATATGAGACGGCCCAGACTATTCCTCTACTCTGAAGAAGATGCATGTTGAGTGCTAGGTCTGGCTCCAGACTGCCCAGCACAACAGAGGCACTGGACAGATTTGAGTGAGTTCTGTGAAGATGAAAGGGTGAGGGTGCTGGTGTACCTCCAGAAGTTAGATGTTAGTCCTTATGCTGCAGGGGGGGTGCTCCGTGCTCCTCCTGGCTCTCCTGGACACGTGGATCCCCAGAGCCCCAAAGCAGGACCACAGAGACCACACCAGCAGACGAGCAGGAAAAAGAGTTTATTGTTCTAGGGTCCAGGTACTTATAGGTTTGGGGAAATTAGCATACACCCAATCGAGGAGCTAAGGACACCTTAACCATCGCCCATAGGGGCAAGGTTTCACAGCCAATGGGGAAAGGTAACAGGGGTCCAATATACATAGAAGTTGTCCCAAAGTATTCTGGGAAGAAGACAGTACTTTAGGTAAAGAGAGATTCCTTGTAGCACTTACTTATACAGCATTACAAACAGTTTTTAAAACAGGTTTGCTAATTCCTTTATTAGCTTCAGAAGTCCATCTCTGGCAGGACTTCTTCCACTTTACATATTGTTGGTCAATTGCTACAAAAGGGGATTAAAGCATCTCTCATATGAGGAGAAGCTAAAGAAGGGTATTTGTCTAGCCTAGAGAAGGCTCAGGGTTTATTTCGTCAGTGTATACGAATATTGGTTGGGAGTAGGAAAAAAGACAGGGTCAGGCTCATTTCAGTGGTGCCCAGTGACAGAACAAGAGGCAATGGACACAAAGTGAAACATGCAAAATTCCATCTGAACCTGACAAAAGTCCTTTTCATAGTGTGGATTATGACATTTCAGACCAGGTTGTGGCTCTCCATCTAAGAAAATAGAAACCCAGTTAGACAGAGCCCTGAGCAACATATGCTTGATTAGGGCCATTGGACTAGATGATCCCCAGATGTCCTTTTGAACTTCAGTGATTGTGTGATTTGATATACTGCTTCTGAATAGTTGCTTCTTCCTATAAAGAAAACAGTACACTCTAAAGTGATAGAGATGTAATAGGTATTTTAAGGGCTGTAATTGAAAACTGGTGTTTAAATGGAAGTTGATCCAATGCCCAATGTCTTTCTTTCCAAAACAATAATATGAAATGTGAAATTGATTCCAACACATTGTACAACCTCAGGAAGCAGCAATTTTTTCTTAAATTTCCAAGCATTTTAACTAGTTTAGTTAGTATTACTTCCAACATAGGTTGAATGACAGAACTGCTTCCTTTCATTCTCAAGTGCAATTCCAATTCCAGCTGCAAGTGCCTTCTCCTTTTTTTGTACTAGTGTTACTGCTTTTTTATCCTTTAATAAATGGATTCAAAATGCAAAACTGGAAGACATCTAATCCAACAGAAAAAAACCAACTGTTTCATGTCAAGAAGCAGAAATGGATGACTTCTATATGAAAGTCAGGGCTTTATATTATATTTTTTTATTTGTAAGAACTGATTTATAAGCTTATAGCTGATGTGTTCTGTTCTGTCCCAAACAGCTTTAAGTCTTAAGTCTCCTCCAGGACTAACACGAACATAGAGAGCAGTGATATTCCCTCCTTGCCTCCTTCCCACCTGCTCCTGACTACAAAATAACTTAATTCCTTTACCTCTTCAGAAATTTAAAATAATCGTGCAAGTCTGATAGCTTCTGTAATATCTGGCATTATTGGCTTCAAGCCAGGACTTTTTCCTCAAAAATTAATTGACCATGTTTTTTGACTTACTATTTGCACTTGATCTGACTCAGTCTTCTAAATTGAATGAACAGAAGAAAGAAAAAGTGTTTTAAAGAGTTAATCTATCTTCACAAAAATTAGAAGATTGCCTACATAAACAGAACACCAGTCTTATTGTCTCCTAATTTTTTTTTCTTGTGAGAGGTGAATTTTTAAGGACAGTAAAGCATCAGTTTTAGTGATGTCTTTAAAATTATGACATTGAAGAGAGTTATTTGTCAGAGGGAAGGGGAGGAACGCCATTATTGGTTTTTGTGTGGAGTGACTCTTGCTCTGTGAGACATCATTTAAACTTCCAGAGATAAATCATCTGGACTGTGGTCTTACAGGCAACATTCTCTTTCAAACAATATACTACTAGGTTGTTTTGGTAATGAGATATTCCTACTGATATGTTGCATGTTTTCACATAATTAATGCTGTTTATAAATTTAAACAGAATACCTAATAATTATGAAATAGTGAATACAGTATGTTTATTAAATTTGGGAAATGTTAAAAAGGTTTACATACATAATGATTATACACATATATTAATATTTTTAATTAAAAGTATTTAAATAAGAATGTATTTATATTTCAATTTTATTTTTCGAAACTCAGGATCAATATAGATCCCAATTAAAATTGGGATTATTTCACATTAACAATGCAAATTAACCCTGTATAAAAGGATGATCCCTCTCCTCAGTGTATATTGTGAATAGACTTTAAAATATGTGACAATGTGGTGGTTTTGGCTGGGGAAGAGTTAATTTTCTTCACAGTAGCTATTATGGGGCCATGTTATGAATTGTGCTGGAAACAGGTGATAACACAAGGATGTTTTTGTTATGATGAGCAGTGCTAACATAGCGTCAAAGTCTTTTCTGACCCCACCCACCACTCCCCCTCCACCAGTGAGGAGGCTGAGGGTGCACAAGGAGTTTGGAGGGGACACAGCCAGGACACCGGATCACTGCTGACCAAAGGGATATCCCAGACCATATGGCATCATACTCAGCATATGAAGCTGGGGGAAAAGAAAGAAGAGGGGCATTCTTAGTGATGGCACTTGTCTTCTCAAGGAACCATTTTGAGTGATGGAGCCCTGCTGTCCCGGAGATAGATGAACACTTGCCTGCCCATGGGAAGTGGTTAGTGAATTCCTTGTTTTTCTTGGCTTGCATGTGTTGTTTTTGTTTTACCTGTTAAAATGCCTTTATCTCATATATGGCCTTTCTCACTTTTAACTCTCCCTCATCCCACCAGAGGGGAGTGAGTGAGCAGCTGTGTGGGGCTCAGTTGCTGGATAGGATTAAACCGTGAAAGAGATCCAAACTGAAGAATTATTATTCTATTAGTGCTTTACTTCTGTATGATTGGATATTCCTATTTGTGCCAAGGCCTGTTTTAGTTTATGGGAAAATAAGAAAAAAAAAAAAAGAAAAATATGAAGAAAAAGATATCTGTACTTCATATTTGGAATTTATTCTTAGTATTTTCTCCCTGAATTGATTTTTTATGATTTTTTTTTTTGGGGGGGGGGTTTGTTTGTTTGGTTGGTTGGGTTTTTTTAATTTTTTTGTTACATGATGCATTTTTCCTTGATTGTCTCCTGTCCCCAAACTACTGGTCCATCTTCAGGTGAAATCTTGTTTTTTATTCTGACTTAATAGAGATTGTTTTGCAACTACACAAACCTGAATGAGAAAAGTTTCTATTCACTGAAAAGACAGGCCAGAAAAAGTTGTATATCCCACTGCTTCTGCAATCTATAATTAATTCTGTTAATTGTCATAAAAAGGTCATTAACAAATTTATGTATTGTGAGGAAGTTCTAGTCTAAACATTCTTCCAAAACTGAAAATATTTTGGATTTTGGACATACAGAGAAGTATTCATGTTAAGTTTTTGTTTCTTGATTTGTGTCCAGACCAAATCTGGAAGCACTTAAACAACAGAAAAATCTCAACATCACTGTGGTTGTTCTTAGAGATGCAGAATTATGGGTACTTTATACTATTCAAACACGTAAAAATGTATGTTTCCTTGGAGACCTTATAATCTAATTTAAAAGAAGAAAACAATTGTTAAACTCATCACATTATGTATGGTGGGTTATCTGACTAGGGAAGGGAATAAGAAGATCATGGAGTAGAAGACAATACAATCTTATATAGCATTTAAGGCCTTTCTACTTGTTTGAGAAAGTCTTTTTTTTCAAGCAGAAAGGTTCTTTCTAGGTCTGTGATAATGTGATATTTTTAAATGAAAGACCTTTAGTTCCAGATATTTCTTTCAGAGGAAATATTAGAAGTCTCTCCAAAGACTGTTTGTTAACCTTTAGAAGACAATGTGAAGCCTCCCAGTTCTTTCCATCTTTACTCTTAAGTATCACTGTGTGATTTAAACTAGAGTGAAAAGTGAATAGAAAGAAATATTTTTGTAAAGATAAATTAGAAAACGCTGTAATCACTTTACAGAATTGAATTGATTTGCATTTCTGTAAATCATTTCATGAAATATATATTAATGCAGAATTTTAGATCCAGAATGTGCCCATTGAATTCAAATGTGTTATAAAAATTCTTGCTGTGAGACTCATTTACATGTCTCAGTTCAGTTCATTTCTAACTGTTCACACAATGGAATGTGTTATACATTGCTGTCAAATGCAGTGGTGCTAACACTGAGCACAGATTATAGCTTTACTGGGTAATGTTTGATAGTACAAGGAAAAAATGACAGGATGCACTTTGGCCAATTCTACATGGTTAAAAGTAAAGCAAATAATGTTTTTGAGTTTACTAGAAAGATGTCTAGATTCAGCTATATCGTAGTCCTACAGCTAGAAAAACAGAATGTTGTTATGGGGTAAGGAAAGTCAGATCTGTACAGTACATATTAGGTTGTAGCATTTATCTGGATAACCAAGTCCTGCAGTAGTTAGAGAGCGACTGACTAGGCTTTTGAATTACAAAAGTCCCCTTCCCTCTGAATCTTTTATCACTAGAAATTACCTGAAAACTACATAATAGTTTTTTATAACTTTTATAAAGCAAAGCGTAAATAAGGGACTATGGCTATCTAAATATATGTGTATACAGATAAAATATCTTCTGTATTTTCTTAAAAATCAATGAAGTCATGTCTTTTTTGAAAGAGTACTTGTTAAGAAAAACTGTAATTTTTTCTTAGATTTATACCAAAATAGCTATAATATTTCAAGTCAAAAATTGTAAGTGAACGGGTAGCATTTTCCCAAATTTAAAACCACCTTAGGGAGAATTTGGTTATGATTTGTGTCTGGCTTTCTACTTACATAAGAATTAAGATATAAATTCAGGTTTATGCAGACACTGTAGTGATTACTTATTTTTTTAATGATTATGCAAGTTGCTAACCTAAGAAATCTAGAAAGCCAAACCAAGCCTGTGATTTATATCTAGACTCTATGGAAAAGTAAATCCAAGTGAGAAAAATGCTTATTCATAATATGTAAAAATGAAGCTTTTAACATGGATATATAACTTGTTTTATGTGTTACAAGGATTTAGCACTGTGGTAAGAGTATTGTTGACTTGAAACAATGCTATTGCTATCTCCTAAATACCACTACTCTGTTTCAAAGGTTCTGTAAGAGATTATTTCTTTAAAAGCTTTAACAATCCATATCAAACCTGAGACTGCATTTTCAGAGACTGAATAAGAGGACATTGGACTGCTAGTCATCTAGTTCATTTATTGTGTTCACTAATGTCTCTATTGTTTATTAAAATAATAATGGTGTTTTTGCTCCCAAAATATGACACTCAGATTTTTTGTCCTGTCCTAAAGAGCCATAGGATGAAGCGGCTAAAGCTAAATTTCAAGCCTTCCCCATAAATTACCATTTCTTCTTATAATGTTCTTGAGGGCACAAAGAACAATGAAAACAATCCTTCTAGTTCTCCTGACTGAGGTTTATTATCCTGCAAACAGGAATAGAGGATAAAATATGTTTTGCTTAGTTGTACAGTTCTCCAGTACATATATTTGTATATTTTTGTGGGTATATATTATTTCTAAGTGTTCTTAATAACATTTCATATTGACAGACGGATAATGATTTACATAATTCAAATATATTTTTCCAAAGAAAATGAAAAGAAAGTAGATTAGGCAAAATATTTAATAAGCGGTGATAAATTCTACAAGCAGCTAAGAATATTAAAAAGCAACTGAAGAATTTATGTGGAGGAACCCATATCATCTTTTCCTCGAGGAGTTTTTTCTTTGGAAAAAGAAAGTGATATTCTCGTGTGTTTTTGGGCTACAGCTAAATAGGTCAGTTTTAACTCAGTGTTTCATCCTATGGCTTTGGGCAGTAATGATCATGTGCACAGCACGCATAATTTCTTTGCAATAGAAATACTTTCTTTTACTGAATTCTGCCATTTCTGTCTCTTTTCAGAGACCCCTGCATTTATTTACAGAAAAGAACATGCTGTTAACCAACTTTCTTTTCAGGTTTTATTCTTAATATAAAAAAAAAAAAAGCATCAGACTGGAATCACGTTTGTACAGGATTTTATGGTAATCCTCTAAGAGTATATTTTATACAGTCTCATAAAATTAAGCTGAAAACTATTAATAATGTCCACTAGCAGCATAAATAAAAAAGCATAACAGACAACCGTATATGTGACAATCATTACTTTAATAAATACATCCTAGAACAGAGCATTCCCTAAACATATAAAAGCAAACTAATGTTGTAAAGCAAACAAGTTTATTAATTTAAACTACTCTTCAACTGGTCTAAGTACAGATTACTCAAGATCTGGAAATCCATCTTGTGGAGCAATGTCATCTTTCTCTATATACAGAATGTCTGGATATCTAATGTGACATGCTGTACTGGGGCACAGGGATGGGGGACAGGCATCCACATGCATGGCACCTTGATTCCTTGTCTGGATACTCATCCTACTGCTTGATAGGATGATAGGCTCTGATAGAACATAGCATAGTAGCACACAACTTTGGTCTGCCTGAGGTCAGGCTCTGAAATTTCTAGTCATAGCTTCAGATGGTACTCTTTCTGGGAGGCCACTTTTCTTGTTCAAAAATCTCAATTCCCTTTGAGTGCTGATTTCTTAACAGCCTTCCTTTCTGTTTCCTTCTAGTGGTCTCCTACACTCAGACTAACTAATTTTTACCGTAGGATAACCACATCTGATGAATGAAAATTACTGTTCCCCAGAAAGGCTCAGACTTCCTCTTAGTATTCCACATCCTATGGTAGGTGCTGTGTAATAACAATGAGTTCTCAAGGTACATCATGTGGCTACATATATACATTAAAGACTGCATCTGTCCTATCTGACAGGGAGCAGACATACAGAACTTGAGCATTAACTTTCAGAACCATCTGCAAAAAAAATTCATCTTGATTCCTTGATCCTTATACTCAGGGTGGTTGTTAAGCCTTACTTCGAGCCTGTATCAGCCTACGTACTTTTGTACTCACCTAAGAAAGTGTTGTTCTCGACTTAAGTAATTTTTGGTGAGAAAGGTGATGAGATACTTAAGGAAGGTTTCCAAGTTCCACTTAAAACAAGACACCATTTTTTCACCAAAAAACATAATCTCATCCCTAAGGTATGTTTTTTGATGGCACTGCAAATGCAAGGAGCCCCTTTACTTTTAGGAGTGGTCCCGAAGAGCCTCAAACTCATGGTTTTGGTATTTAATACCCAAGCCATACATTTCTCCATGCAAAGGTCTTGAACTGCATACTGAGCTGTGGTATCACTTTTGACGAAATGGTAGAGCTTTCCTATCTCCGGGTACTGGGAAAGAAACAAGTTCTTTTGGTACTTCAGTACTCTCTCATTTGCTTCAAAGTCCCTTGAAATTCTAACCACAGTTACAGGGAGCAAAACTACCAAAAAGTTTGTTTACATTGCACAAGGGCTTTCAGAGATAATACATATTTTGGTGAACATATACTCTGTGTTCTTGGTTTTGGTCTTTTTTTTTTTCATGTGAGGGTCTTTAAGATCTACATTCATCAAATCATGAATGCTATGGGGTTACTGCTTGTCATGTGTATATCATTTGAACACACAAAGATTTCTTGAGTATCTGTAGGTCTTTAGGTCTATTTAGCAATATGGAAAAAATTCTTCTCTTTTTTCATTTTTCAATGAATCCTTAAAGTATGTGACTGCACAGCAGTTCTCTGCCTGAATCAGATCTGAGAGGGCACATGTGTGTTTGGGCCTACATAGCTCTATGAAATATAAGAAAGAAGATTGAAAACTGGAAAAAAATTCTCTACTCTTGAGTG
>VXAY01004947.1:1479-32066 GCA_013399855.1 Oxyruncus cristatus
TCCTCGTGGAAGAAACCTCCATAGAGCCCTGAATCTTGTAGTGACGACATGATAAAAAACCCTCAGCAGCTGTAAGCAAGCAGCAAGGTGGGAGTAAACTTCTCTGCATTCCAGTGAAGAGAGAGAGGTTCGAGCTACAGAGATATGGAACTGTTACCTTAAAAACTTTTTTTTTTTCCTCCCTTCTCATTCTTCCTCTGGACTGTTTTTGAAGAAGAGGAGAGGGGGGGGGGCATTTGTACATATATAAGTGTGCTATTATAAGAAAACTAGTTAGAGTTGTATGTATATATGTATATATGTAAGTATTCCCCTTAGTGTCTGTAGTGTAGCAATAAATCTTAGTATTACCCCCATTTCAAAGTGATCTGTTTTGTCTGTGCAAAATCTTCCTACCAATTAGCAAAATTTATGGGTTGATAATTCTGTGCAGAAAGCACAGGGGCTAAACCTATGACAGCCTCTTACCCACTGTGTGGATCACAGCAAACTGTGAATAAGTCTATTCCAAAACAGATATTAAAAATGTGCTGTCAATTTAAGTCACATATGGGCCTAAAGATGTTTTATACCCTACTGTCACGAACAACACCTACAATCTGCTAGAAATTAACAGGATAGGAGGACGCAAAACTCGTCTCTTTAGTTCAGTGAGCATTTGATCGACGCTTTAGGTTGGATTTATCTCATATAACTTGCAGTGTCCACTGTTGAGCTACTTACTGTGTGCTTTCTGTAGTCGAAAGAAAGCAAGAAATAGGTGCGGTTATGGAGCACTTCCTCTGCTTGAGCATCTGTGCTAGGGTGAGGTGAATACACCAGGTGTATTGACCAGCTTCCACTGACTGCAGGTGGTGTCCAAGGAGAGCAGATGGAGGCCTGGGCTGAGTGTCTGGACCCAATTCACATTCTTCATATGCAGTTTCACCTGGGAAGTTTTCCACTCCTTTTCTTTTCAGTATGATCTTGCAGTAAGTCCTTACAAAAGAAAAAAATAGTATTGGAAAAAGAAGATGCTAATATATAAAGGTCATTGGGGAAACACAGCAGCAGTACCTTTTCATGCACCAGAAACTTCTCATGTTGAAATTGTATTAATTTCTTTGTGTTCATGTCATCAAACCTCCTCAGCTTTTCCGTATTTAGCTTATTATGTGTCATGATAATGTCTGCAAGGGTCTGGCATGTTATGAATGTATCTGTGGTGACTCCTCCCTTTCTGCTCCTTCTCTTTCTTTTTCTTTTTTCTTTCCCCTCAATAAATGTAAATAAGGAAAGCCAACACAATAGAACAAATTCAAGTTTTGACTATATTGGTGTGTACATCTGCATATTCAGACATGTAGTCTTAATTAGTAAAATCCTGACTTAGGGCTCTAAGGAGCAATTGTGTTACGCAGTTGGGGAAGTCTAGTTCAAATACTGTAATCAGCAGCCAGTCTCTGGTGAAGTCAGCAAGTTACTCCCATTTGAATTTGCTGAATTTAGCTACAGTGCTTTACTTCATTTTCTAGCCCTGCCTCCATCCCCTGTCTTGTGTGAAACGAAATAAGTGATTTTCGGCTTAGCTTCTCGCCGATAGGGATCTGTGTCACAAAATCATCTCGCACCAGACATCCTGCTTAACTGCAAGTTCTGAAAACCTGACAGCTGAGCCTCTGCTGCAGACATGCTCAAGGAACGGTATTATTTATGGCTTCCCAAAGGCATCCCTTCTGCAGCAAAGGGTGCTCACAGGTGAGTGCTAAAATAACCAACTGGGCAGCGTGGGGGAAAACTGTTGCCCCTGCTGCTACTTGCCCTTTATTAGCCTAAGCAAGGAAAAAACCCACCCCAAAACAGAACAAAGACAAAATAAAAAAAAAAAAATCCAAAACCACTAAGAAAAAAAGAATTAACATAAAATCAATAAATATTTCTCCGCGGTGAAGCCTATAGATTAAGAATATCTCATTTATTTTTTACCAGTGGTTGTCACAGCAGGAATTGGTCACTGTAGGCTTATAATCACTTGGTTTCAAAGGGAGAAATCTTTTACTTTCACCTCCTTTTTCTGTCTTTAAATTACTACGTGGAGTGTTAGCCTTTATTGCTGCAGTCCTTATCAGCAGAGCAGGAGACAGTGATTGCCTTGTATCTGAAAACTACAGTGAAATTAAACCTTAATTAGTTGTTTAAATGGGGTATGATATAGACCTTGAAGGACTTAAAGATACGTATCTCAAATCAGTTTTAGGTTTACTGTGAAGGTCTGAGCATATGCACCTTGGATGATTAAAAGGAAATACGCTGCACTGTCTTCCAGGAAAAGGTCTGATCATTTAGTATGATGTCATTACTGAAATTACAAGAGGAAAACCAGAGAATATTTTCCATGCATGGTCTACCATTTCCTCCCTCTGGGATGACAGGTCACAGCTTATTTATGCACCACAGTCTCTCCAAAGCAGAGCGAAAACAAACAGCCAAAATAAATAGACGAAAAACAGCAACCTAAGTGTTTACTCATTTCTTGCAAACTCTCTTATGGGAAAAAAGATGAAGCCTTTTGAAAATGTTAATAAGAAGGGGCAGGAGGAAGAGATAGAAACAAGCAGGTGCCCATGGCACCAAAGACAGGTTTAGCAAGCTTGTGGCAGACAAACACCTGACCAAAAAGGCATGAAACATTCCAGCCTCGCTTTCCAGGTGGTGTTTTGGAGCATGCACACTCCTGGGTGAACTTGGCCCCGAGTCATCGAAGGAGCTTCCAACCCAAACAACTGTCATGTTCCATATTTCCAGTAAAAGCAGCTCTTAGCTAAAACCCCACGTTTCGCTTGGCCAGCAGGAACCTGCCAAGTGACTCATGGAGCGAATCCACTCCCTCCGCGCTTTCCACTTTCCTGGAAAGAGGCACCACGGCAGTAACACACACAGTATAAAATTGCTAGTGCAGCTCTGACTCCACATGTTAAATAGCAGGGTAGGACCACTGCTGTCAGAAATACAAGGCGTGCAAAGGCAACCCACGGCCTCCTGCTCCACTGCGATGGATACAGGGCTGTGGCTGCCCTGGAGTTTAAAGGCTGGAGGGACTTTGGTAGAATGAGCTGGAGGAGAGCTGGTGTGGACCCCACACAACTGCTTACACCCAGACTTTGACTAAAAGTGCCCTGCTGTGCTTAAAGGATATAGGGCTGCAATCCGAGAGAGACAAGGAGAGAGAGAAGAAGGGACAAGGAGTAAATCCATTAGTGCAAATTCTGCTCTTTGCAGAACTGATCACAAGGTGATTTTGGACCACGGCCTTCCCTGTGGCAGGTGGCTTCAGCAGTAAATGGACAGGTTCCCCAGGCAAGCAGTCACAGCACCAAGCCTGGCAGAGTTCAAGAGGTGTTTGGACAATGCTCTCAGGCACCTGGTGGAATTCTTGGGGATGTCCTGTGCAGAGCTAGGAGCTGGACTTCTGCAGGGGACCCACAAGGATAATCCTTGTGAGTCCTTCCCACTCAGGTTATTCTATGATTCTATGACTATGAAGAAGACTTTAAGAGACGTCTCTGCTATTACTTCTTATTAACTTCCATGCAATAGTGTTGGAACAGTAGATGGTTACAGCAACATGGTTTAGTTTTGATATGCTTTGGAAATACATCAGAATAGAGGCACCGTGTGTCTCGAGAATCCCAGTTCCTGTTCATGACATGCAGTCATGGAATCACAGGATTGAGGTTGGAAGAGACCTCTGGACCAACCCCCGTGCTCCATGCAACCTACTAGTTGCCCAAGACTGTATTCACGGGGCTTTTGAATACCTCTAAGGATCAAGAGTCCGCCACCTCTCTGGGCAACCTGTCCCAGTGCTCAGTCACCCTCACAGATAAAAAGTGTCTGCTGGTGTTGAGGTAGAGCCTGCTCTGCTTTAGTTTGTGCCAAGTGCCTCCGGTCCTGTCACTGGGCACCACTGAGAAGAGGCTGGCTACAGTTTTTTGCATCCTCCTTTCATGTAATTGTTCTCATTGATGAGAAACATCTGGAGCCTTCACTTCTCCATGGTGAACAATCCCAGCTTGCTCACTATTTTCTCATGGGAGAGGTGCTCCAGATCCTTAATTGTGGCCCTTTGCTGGCCCTCTCCAGTATGTCTGGGTCTCTGTTGTACTCTACTGGGAGCCCAGAACTGGACCCAGCACTTCACGTGTGGCCTCACCAGTGCTTGAGTAAAGGGGAAGGATCTCCTCCCTTGGCCTGCTGGCACCACTCTCCTAATGCAGCCCAGGGTACCATGTGCCTTCTCTGACACAAGGGCACATGGCTGGCTCATCTTCAGCCCTGGCAGCACAACTCTCTGCCAAATCAGCCACTCCTCCCAGTCTGGGGTCATTGGCATCCTCGTTGAGAGAAAACTCTGCCCCATCACCCAGATCATGAATGAAGATGTTAAACAGAACTGAAGTCAGTATTGACCCATGGGGTACAATGCTGGTTACTGGTCTCCGGTCAGACTTTGTTGCATTGTCCACTTCTTTTTGTCATATATATATTGTGTGATTTATAAATTATAATCACAAAAAAACCCCCTTAGAATAAATAAAAAAAGAGAAAAATTATTCAAAAGGGAATTTCAAGGCCTCACCTGTGGAGGACAGGAGAACCAGATGAACTTTGTGCTCTTCCTGCAGTGGATTTAATGAAGAACTGCTCACTAACTGGTTGTTTGAACCCCTCACCTAACCATCACTTGGGCTTATAGAACTGTAATTTCAGAGCATGGAGAAATCCTAGGTAAAAGCTTTTGTTTTACTTGCAGCAATATATTCTCTCATGATACTATCTGAGAGAAAAAAACAGTGAAAAAATTAGAAAAGGAAAAACAAGGTGAATTCTAAGTATAATGGTGTTAAAACATAAAGAACGTTTTTGTACCTACAGGGATCCCGTGTTTTGTATCCTTTTTTTCTGGGCTGCACAAAGGGCAGACTCAAATGCTTCCAGAAAATATTCTCTGTGTCTACAAAAAACTAATCATGACTATTTGCCCTTCAAAAAAGAGCATTAAAATTGTTTGTGGTACAGCCAAATGTCCTGTTAATGGTTGGCCTCCAGAAGTGTAGCAACCTTAAAACTAGTGACTACCTTGGTTATTACTGCACCAGCAGTTTCTCCCTGAGGGTAAAATAAAAGAAGGAAAAAACTCCACAACTCCACAACCTCTCCCCAAACCCCATTTTGTAGTTATTTGCAAAGTTCTGGAGGAACAAATAAATGCCAGGCAGCATTCAAGTAAGGAAATTTTCATTAGAGAAGATGTTATGGAAAACCTTGCTGATTGAACTTTGTTTTTAGAAGGGTTTTTGTGACTTAGTAAATGGCGTCCTACAAAAGGCTTTTTCCTGTGGTCACACAGAGCATTCATATGGTGTTTTGTTGTAGGAGAGGCACTTTTGCTCTGCACTACGATGTCATTTGATGAGAAGAGGGTCTTCTGTTCCCGCACCAACTCTTTCCCACCCTCCTCCAGCATGCTGCCTCCCTTCTCTTCCCAGACAGTCCTGCTACCACAGCCGTACGTGTCTCCGGTGGGGGCTTCCAGCAGGCTCAGCATCTCTCAGCCCGCCAGAGCACAAGCAGATGTGGGCTGCAGAATTTAAAATCAGTGCTAGACCTTCAGAGACATGACCTGAATGCAAACATGGTTTGCCTATTACAGTGATTTCATTATGATTTGATTCCTGAAGTGTCAATTCCTTTATAGAATTTGGGCTGTAATAGCTTGATATTGACAAGAAATAAGACAATCTCAGATCCTGTGTGACTGACATCATTTAACAGCAAGAGGTAACCAAGAGGTGCATTAGGGATGCCACTAGAGAAGTTCCTGAAGCAAACAATGCAGAAATAAACAGTGTTGAACTCTTTCCTCTTTCCCCCCCACTACCAGCACAAGCCTTTCCCCAGAGCGGGCCCTGCGGCACAGTCCCCATCTCTTGGAGTGGCCTTTGGGCACATCCCTTGTCACACTTGCCCTGCTCCCTGGCTGCATCAAGGCTTTGCACAGCTGAGGCCCTGCAGAGTGTTGATGCAGCTCATGCCAAGACACCCCCATATCACACCTTTACGCTGCCCAGCTGCACAAGCAGAGAACAACCCTGCTAGTGTCATGCTACATCGAGGCCAGGGAGGCCACCAGAAGAGACCCCTTCTGCTCCCTTCTCCCTCCTGCAAACCCAGGCCACCAAGAACTCCTTGTAGACCTTCCTTACAGAAGAGCTTCTTCTGTGGCTACAGCTAGAGCTGAAACCTGCTGTGCTCTTGGTGAGCACAACGCAAGCAACACCTCACTGAACAGCCCCTAATGGGATCACAGACTGGGGAACAATAGACCCCTGTCCTTGTTGGGAGCAGAGTAGTGAGGCCCACTGGGCATCCTGGGAATCATTTTGTGCTGGGAACCACTTGGAGAACTTTTCTGCTTAATTTTCACATCAATCAGCAGCATCCAGAATAGTTAGGCAGGTATTTCTGAGCTTACGACAAGGCCGACAGTAGGCAAGACATCCAAACACAGGGCTAGAAGAAAGAGGACGTCATATTATTGATGGTGCAACCTCAGCAGAGCAGAAAGGATTGATGCTGGAGTGGTAAAGATGATACATCTGGAAAAATTTTATGGAAAAATCCACTCCCTGTAGTACATTTGCCATATGCTTTGGCAGTATGAGAGAGAGAGGATAGACAAATGTCACATTTGTTTAGTGCTGGCACCAAGCAACTCATCTATCTCTGGCATGCAGATCCCAAACTTTGACAGAGCAGAGGAACATCTTTCTCCCCTGTCACATACGTCTTGCATGAAGCATTTGAGGCAAACAGTGATGTAGGAAATGTCTCGGGAGCCACCAACCTGAGTGCAAAGATATACGTTGGATTTTGTTTCACTGGAAGTGAACCATTGCGGTTCTGGGCTACAGGCACCTGTTGTACTTGGGTAGTAAACCAAAACACCGTGTGAGCGTGGAGCTCATTCCCCAGAAGCATGCTATCAAATTGATTAATCAAACCTACAATCCTCAAAAGTTGTATTTAATTATGCTCTGGTTTACCTAAATGTGATTCTACTTTTGCACCAAGCTGTTCTGTGAATATTTCTAAACCACTTCTTCCTTCTAAACCTGGGAATAAAAATAAGCACATATGCCTTTTAAAAAGAGACACAGTGATCCTAGGACTGTCCATATTACTTTTTGTAGAAATACTTCTGGCACTGATCAAAGGTGATCTGGCTTTTATGTAGGGCAGCTCCTGCAACAGATGAGAATAAACTGTTTATATGCTTCATTTGTTCTTGTGTTACAACACTAGCAAATGCCATGCCCCTCTTAAAAACCTCATTTACAGAGTTCCAGTCCCAGGATCATATTGTTTGCAACAACCCTTTTTAAGAGTTAATTTTTCTAGGGAATGGCAAAAGGCCAGACTGCAGCCCTTTATAGGGACAGATTCAGTCACATGTAGGCTGCTGCAGTCTGGGGGCCAAGCTGGGACAGCAAAGGCTGTGGGAAGAACTGCCTGTGCTCTACAAGCAGTGTTTGGTCTTTGGAAATAATACACAAATGTCTTAGCTTTCTGAAACAACTTATTTTTCTTTTCTTTTCTTTTTTTTTTTTTTCTCCTTTTTTGAAAGGGGAGGGGATGCAGGAGAGGATGGGTGTTAGACAGAGCAGTAGTTTGGTCTTCCTTTGATCGCTATAAGAAAGGGCCAGCTGGCCTGGAAAGCACTGAGATGATCACAGTAAAGGAGAGATGATACCCTGTCTGAGTGCCTGAATGCTCTCTGGTTGAAGAGGGCTCTGTCCTTATCCTTCCCCCTTTCCTCTGAGCAGGTTTTCTTTCACGCACCCTCTTCTTGTAGTACTTCAAGGAGAGTTCTTCCTGCAGAGCTGGAGCCCTCTCACATACAGAGAGGTGTCTCAGTGGTATCTCATTTACTCATTTCCTTACCCTATCTGTGAAATATCACAACTCTTCTTTCCTGATGGCTTGAATGCATCACATTCAGTGAAGCTGCACCTCAGAGAGCTTTTGAAGAACAGTAATAATGAAACCTCTCTAGTGCATTTTATCCAGTGTGTAAAGCCCAAACTTGTGGCGGCTTTATCATCTCTTCTCTATCCGGGCATGAAGCATCAACACACAAAGCACTCAAGCGCTCTGTTCCTCAAAGTTGCCTCCAGTCAACAAACCCCTGCCACCCGTAAGGGATTAAATTCACACCTTTTGTGACAGTCAAAGAAAGCCAGAGCTAGAAATTGTCCATAATGCACTCAGAGCAGCTTCTTTAGCTTCTGAGGGGGTTTGTGTGTATGTGTGTGTGTTAAATGTGAGGTGGCCCTTGCACTCCACAGTCTGTGCTCCTCTAGGCTCTTTCATATACATCTCCATGCAGCTGATGTACTACAAAGCAAAGGATTTCCAGGTACTATGGTAGCCAGGTTTTTGTGATTTCTGCCCCTTCTGGATGACTATTTGCACGGGCACTGCCATTTGAGAGGGAAAGATTCTCGCTCTCTTTCTGACATTTCCCTTCCAGTGCATCCACACAATTGCTCTGCTCATAACAGTTTCTGCAAAGGAAAAAGAATCCTTTAGAAGTACATCAATATTTTTATTATCATCAAAGAAACCAATTTTATCCAGAGCCTTATTAATAGTGAAGGTGGAAGTGGAACTGTAACAGCAAAAATCCAGCAGGCATAATAGGTTTGGGTTTATTTTCTTTTTTTCTTTTTCTTTTTTTTTTTCTCTATTAATGCTAATCCCACATTGCTTATTGCTTTTTTGGAAGAGTCTGATTAGAACAAAAAGAACTGATATTAGCATTAATTGAGAAAAGTTAATTTTGCAAGGCATTCAGGTAAATGGCCTGCTCAGGACAATGCAAAACTGATGAAACCCAGATCCTTGCTACCATTTTCAGAGGAAGGTATTAAGGACCCGTTAAATCTGCATTATGTATTAATAATTATGCATCTATTTTTCTTCTGCCAACAAAACCAGATTACTTCAGAATAATTTTTTTCTTTCATTCTTTCTGCTTTATTACCAAGCAGTGATGGACGATAGCTGAATATCTACAAACTTTCCATGCTTTTCTATCCAGTTTCTGTATCTACCTCTGCCAACATGTATGCAGATTCAGCACTGATTCCAGTGTTGGCTGTGTCTTGAATTTACTGAGATTAGGCCATGACATATCACATCCAGTTATCTGCTGAGGAATGTGCTCAACTTATTGACCAAAGGAAGTGCTCATTTTTAATGTCATCCAGAAATTATAAAAGGTAAAATAAAATTAACCCTACAAGAATGATAGCTCTTGGAATTATCAGAGCAAACAAACAGGACTCCTACTCCAATTTGCCGGAAAGCCTCTGTAAAATAATAGTCTATAAATTAGATGCTCAGTTATCTTTTAACTCTGTAGATCTCTCCACTTGGGTCTGCTCCTATAGAGCAACAACATCAAGGCCACACTGCAGGAGGAGCCATGTCCTGCAGCTCTCCTACTTGGAGCACTTCGCTTCTGCCTTTTGTACTCCCTGAAGTGAGACAGGGCACCTCCAGCTGCTCTCCTGTCAGACAGATGTTGGGAGCAGAAAGCTCAAGGTCCATGAGGACTCATGTCAGGAAGGCCCCTAAAGGCTGTGCTTCTCTGGCCTTTCTTCTACAGAGTTTCTTCCACGTGAAACACTGTGGTCCCTCACTGGTTGACAAGCCGAGAGGGCCAAAAGCTACACTATTAAAAAAATGATGAATGCATAAAATTAGCAGCCATGATCTGTGCATAAAACATGACAAATTTAATATATCTTAAAAAATGAAATTTGTTTTGCACTTATGGCCTTAATTCACTCTTTCTTTTTGTAATTATGAACGTGAGATGTTGGAAGAGGTGGACAAAGAGATGTCATTATTTCAGTTTCAAAGGTGGGGTTTTTCCATCCATATTGTGCTTTGATTTTGGCAGTTGTGCTTTTTATATCCTAATGCATCACAGAGTTTGGGTAATTTGGCACAGAATAAAAGGAACAAAATTAAATTATAAAATGCCATAAATCTTCTCTCTGCTATTTGTTTGCACCACTAAACCTTAAGGTGTTAATTTTAATCCTAAATTTCTGTTGGAGATGGAGCATGGAAATCATCTATGCTTATTTTCATTGGATTGCTTTTGCCTCCTCAGATAATTCTGAAGAGTGGGGCCTTGCCTTTTTTCTTGGTTGTCCTTTTGAACCTGGAAATTATAATTCATGGACCACTTTGTGATGAAATCCTAACAACTTTACCATGTTTTTTCACAAAGTTTTAAAGAAGCCCTGATTGCTTATGTGCCGTCCCTCTTTGTTGTAGCGTCGTTCCATCTTTGTCCTTTTCCTAAGGAAGGAAAAGGTATTTTTGCTGGGGCACTGAGGGATGTTTGCCCAGACAGATGGCCTTGGGGATCAAAAATAGCCTTGTCCAGCTGACTTCTGGTGAGGTGGGAGGTAGGGGCAGTCACATCTGTCTGTGCACATCTGTGCACTCCTCTCATTGCCCACAGAAACCATGCCAAGTGAATCTTTTTTCCCTGTGGAAAGGAAAAGTCATGCTGAAGAAATAACATAGCCTTGGCTATATGCACTTTTCAGGGGGCTTTCTGAAGACTATTAGTGAGTTTTGAACCCATCCCCTTTTTCATCATAGAATTGCAGGTTGGTTTGGGTTAGAAGGCACCTTAAAGATCATACAGTTCCAACCCCCCTGTCATCCTACCTATTTGCTGGCTCTTCTTTTATGAGTGTCAGGACACATGAATGAGTTATGTTGTCTTCTTCTTGGTGTTTGCCAGTCTGAAGGAGATACAGGAGCTCAACCAAAAAGCAATTAATGGTGTTTAAGGAGTTGGTATTAAATTTTGTTCAGGCAGAGACAGGTAGAAACCAGAATGTCTACCCCAACACCCACTGGAGTGAGTCCTGGTACAGCTGTCACCTGCAGCCTTCTCCAAATCAGACGTTTTCTCTCCTTCTCTAAAAAGCCACACACAGGTAAGAGGTAAAGAGGAAGGGACAAACTCCGAAGGACAGCACCTACCTCTCTTCCTGAACCCTTTCATGAGTACATGCTGCCCTGAGAAATCAAGGCAAGTTAAAACAGAGGAATCACCTCATAATTTAGGTCTATGACAGAACATTAAAGTGTTCCTGAAAACTGAAGCCCTCGAGACTTGAAGATATTGTGGTTTGGCCCGCACTGCCTTCGCATCACAATTATTTGCCTGAGGAAGCATTCATGCAGTTCCCGCCCGGCAACTGGGGAATTGTTTCTGCCTTCCTTTACAGCCGAGCAACCACTGCCCCCAAGTGCCCATTCGGAGGCTATTTTTTTAAGCTGGGGGTTTACAAGCGTTTTACAGAATCACAGAATGAGTGAAGTTGGAAGGGACCACAGTGGGTCATCTGGTCCCACCTCCCTGTGAAAACAGGGTCATCCCGGAGCACACGGCACAGGATTGTGTCCAGCTGGTTCTTGAATATCCCCGGTGAGGGAGACTCCACAACCTCTCTGGGCAATCCGTTCCAGTGCTTGGTCACTGCACAGTAAAGAAGTTCTTCATCATATTCAAGTGGAACTTTCCTTGCATCGGTTTCTGCCCATTGCCTCATGTCCTGTTGCCTGGCACCCCCAAGAAAAGCATGGATTCATCCTGTGTGTGATGCTGGGGGTGGCAGTGAGGCCCCCACCAGCCTCTGTCTGTGTGTTCTCAGCCTGCCTAGTGCTGGCAGCTGCTCACACAGCTGAGTCACTGCCTTTAGAATCCCTCAACCCATTTTCTCCCCACTAAATGCCCATTGCCTCTCAGAAACCATGTTTTTTTAATGTCTCCATTTCCTATGGTATTGCCTTTAAACCCTGCACAGTGAAAATACATCCCTTGAAAGCCATTTCATTGTCAAGATCGGTGCCAGACTGATGTAAGTTTTGGTCTTCCATACACTGAAAAAAAAAATAGGTTTCCTTATGTCTCCCTCCTGAGCATGGCTCTTTGTAATTCAGCATCATTATATCTTCTCTTTGCTTTTCAAATCAAATGCACTCTTGGCATTCTCCAGTGTTCATTTTCCCAGCAAAAGGGTATTTCCCCTGTAAGGCTCAGGTCCTTTCTTCCTTGAGCAATTCCATTCTTCTTACTGCTTCATTCATATGCATTGAAGGTAATTAAACACATTCATTTAGTCTGCACAATGTATCCTAAATACAATATTGCTTTGTATTTAGGATAGCTAGATATGAATGGATTAATGGTATTTGAATCTCAGGTATCTGGTATTACAGTTGAATAAAACAGGCCATGAACACACACTACAATATGCACTTGAAATGAAGGGTGGAAAGAAGAAAAACCACGATAACTCTTTCCAGCCCCAGTAGATTTGTGATTTGTGCTAACTTGGATGCAATAATCTTGCATATTTCGGCTGATGTGTCCATCAAAAACGTTGGCATGAAAACTAAGGATAAAATTAGATGTCAGTAAGTTAAAAGCCATTTTCTTTCTCTGTGACAGAGACAGCCTACTCTCATCCCTTTTTCACTACTAGAAACTCAGAGCAACTGATTTAAGAGTTCAGTTTGTAATGTGTACACACACATAAGAAAAAAAACATATGGAAGGGCTTTTTTCTTCAGGCCAGTGAGTAGCACAGCAGTGCCTGGATTCCTCTCCCACACACTGAGTGATCGAGCAGGAGCTCTGCTGGTAGGCTGAGCAAGGGGGGTGGGGAAAAGTCCTGTTTTGTTAATGTGATACTTTGCAATCAGGTCAGCAACTCTTGTGAAGCTGTTCTACCAACGACTCCCCAGTGGTATCATGACTTTACAAAACCTGTCTGAAAGCAGCAAATAATTGCCGACAGGCAAAAGAGAGTTTTAAGAAAAAGAAAAACATGAGGAGAGAAAACATGAAATCAGGTACCTACCTGTTTTGCCCAGGAGGCAGGTGAGAATCCTGTAGCCTGTGGTGCTCAGGGCAGGAGGATTTCAAGGGAAAACCTCCAGGGCAAAGCTCTGTTGCTGGGATCTGCTGAGCAGGTCCAATCTTGCTTAAAAACTGGCCATTCTTTTTCCACCTCTTACTTCATCTTACCTTTTGATTACTCCTGGATTTTACTCTATAACCTTTATGTATACGAACTAAACACACCCACTTTGTTTTTATTGCAACCGAATCCCCAGTGGAAAGGGAACCTTACAAGAAGACCAGACCCAGTTCTGCACTTAAATAGACTAGAGAAATACATAGCTGTAACATCTTCATTTTACATCTTGGACTCTCATAAGTCAGTGGCCATCTGATTTGGGAAGTATCTGTAATGTTCATAGAAAAGATGTGTGTGAACTCGGCGTGCTCTTTCATCCTTTAAAGGTAGTGTGCCATAGAAACTGGAAATGAACTTTTCTTCAAGTTTTTTAGTTTGCATTTTCACTTTCCACCAGCTCAGTGTTTCATGCTGTTTCCAGGTTAACTAGTGCCTGTGGGTGACTGAGTTTTGCTCAGCCTGAGTATTTCAGGAAGCACGCGCGTGATGTGTCTGAGATACGGCACCACCGTAAGATACAGGGAGGGATGAGCCTCCCTTACTCATGGAGGGATCTTTCACTGGGCTGGGTGAAACAGTGAAAAGGGCCTCACTTGCTGGGGCGGCCAGGGCGTGTTACGTTGCATAAGCAAGCCTGACTGCCTTTCCCTGGTTAAAGAGCTGCTCTATCCTAGCGCTGTCAGGAGGTGTTATTTCCAGAACTGTGAGCCTGTTGGTCACCCGCTCGTGTTTCACGCACATCCTGCCTTTCTAAACAGGCAAGCCTATTTCCAAGCAGGCCGAGTCTTATTAACTACATAATCCAGAACAGAAATATGCATTCATAATTTACACGTAGCTGAAAAAGCAATTGTAAACTCTTAAACATTCAGCTTTGTTACATACATGCCATTACATTACATGATGGTATGAGTTTTGGGACAAATTAACTGCAAATTTGCAATGTCTGAGTATCTGGTAGAGATTTCCCCCCCACCCCGCCCCTCTTTCCTAGATTGCATCTAACTGACTTTCTAATGTATTTACTATCAAAACTAGGGTTGAACCATGTGATGCGCGTTATTTATTCCATCTCCACGCTGCACTGGCTTGTTCCCAGGCCAGATTTAACATGGATACCACAGCAAGCTTTTCAGACAAACAATAGATTGCAAAAAGTGCGTTAGCAAACATTTTATTCTAGCCTGGCACTAGCAGTACTGTAAACAGGATCATGTTCTTCGCTGTATCTTGGCATCTTAATTAGACTCTCCTTCAACTAATTACCAGCTCCTTTACTCAGACCTGATAGCAAGGTAGGATTGGATTTTAAAAAGCCCTCTTTTATTCATGTCCTAGTTCTCATTCAAAAACATTGAGAGACTCTTCTTCCTCCCCATTGCCCTGGTTCCCTCAGTGCTCCTGCTGCCTTCCAGGTGTAGGGTCATGCAAAAATACCTATGAAACATTTATCAAAAACCTCAGATGCACCTGTTTGAGTTCAGCTCCTGTTCAAAATGAGCTGCAGATCACAGGGATGTTGTGCGTGTTTCATTAACTTTTCATCAAATCTAGACACTAGCTTTCTCCACTAGAACTTTCCTTAATGAACAACCTGATTATTCACTGCCAGACAGCTTTTTCCACTCTGAACTGCTCTGTGGAAATTATCCCGTGGGGTGAATTGCACAGTAGCTTGTGATAGGAATAGCAGCCTTCCTTCCCTTCTGACAAAAGACAAAGCCATGCAAATGTGTACAGCCTTGAAGCTGGAATTCTTGCTCTGGAATGTGACCTGAGGAAAATTGGATTAATTCAAACCTGTGTGTAATAGAAAAGCAACAATCTGCAGCTTATCCACACAGACAGTGAAGACAGAAATAAAAGGAGACTGGTTTCTGAACCCGAATTTTTAGGGCACGTGCAGCTTTTGGGCCTTGCTCATACTCAAGAACTGAAAGAAATTCAAGGTTGGCACTGTGCACCTTGGGAGCAGTCCCATAGGGACACTCGGTGGCTTTAGCCTGCAGGTGGCACACGGAGAGCACCAAGTGAAGAAAAAACAAATGGGCACAGAGACCCCAGGGCTGGAGATAATAAAGAGAATTTCCTTCTGGTTAAACGCAGCCTTTGCATGTCAAAGTGCTGTAGCAGCTCTCAGGTGTCTTGAAAGACATGCTCACAAACACATTTGCCATTAGTGATATGCTCAGGGAGAAAGGAGGGGAAGGCAAGGCAAGGGAAACAATTGGCGATACTAGTTTAAAACTGAACTGTTCCTCTCCAGGTAAAGCTGATCTCAAAAACTGTCATAGCTAAAGAAAAGAATGTGTGGAAAGAAAAGGTCTTCTCCACTGGAGAGCAAATACCTGCAAAAGGAGCTAAACCACCTCTAATTTGGCATACATACCATTGAGACATTAGTTGTGGCCCAGCCTGCAACAAGAAATGCAGGAGTTTGACTCTGTGTTAGTTTGTTATTACACCAATGGGATACAAGGGGATAGCTAATGATAAGTCTTGTTCTGGGGACTGAAAGTCATGTTATATGGAACTTAATACCTTCTGAAGGTGCAGGCCATGAACTCTGAAAAACAATAGTTCTGTACTGAAATATCTTCACTGCACCACAGCATCAGGTCCATAGGGCAGCATGAGCCAGTGACCAAAGAGAGAGGATGAGCTGTTCTGGGCACTGAGAAACACTGGGACTTTCATCTCCCACCTTAGGCCACCTCTTCTTCTGGCCTTCTGGTTTGCAAAGTCTGTGAATCCTGGCGGTGCCAGGCTGCTGGAGTATTGTCACCTGGGCACTAACATACAGAAAAAGGCATTTTTACGTTATAGCAATATTGGCTGTTTCAGAGACTGAAAGTTCTGGCAGTAATTCCACTGAAAAACCCTTAATCAAAGTAAGTGACACAGAAAACTTTGATAAGGCTGGTGTAAAGGGCGTTTTGTTTGGCGTGACGACAGCTGTGCTTTGTCATTATTGTGGTCACCAAAAGAAAAGGCTTCATGGTGCATTAACTTTTTTTATTAAGCCGTGTCACTGATGCAACTCTGCTTTTTGTGTCTAATGTACATCAACATTAACAAGGTATTGACTGGTGCCTGGAGTTCACTGTGAAGGTAGAGAAAAACATAGAATTGTAGAATTGTTTATGCTGGAAAAGACCTCTAAGACCATGGAGTCTGACTGTTAACCCAGCACTGCCAAGTTCACCACTAATCCACATCCCTAAGAGCCACATCTACATGTTTTTTAAATACCTCCAGGGATGGTGCTTCAACCACTTTCTTGGGCAGCCTGTTCCAATGCCTGACAACCCTTTTGGTGAGGAAACCACAACAAATAAACTGGCAAACAGTTACTGGTGGCATCGTTTTCAGGGGGAGTTATAGGGCAATACTGCCAGACCATTCCCCTGACTGATCCACCACACTGAATACTGAGAATGGGGATGGTTTCTAGGTCTGTTTCTGAAAATACATTTGGTGGTGACTGGCAGTCTCAGTGATGCACAAAATGACCGTGACTGTGAACACCCCAAGGGCCGTGAGAGGAACAGTGTCTGCAGCCTGAGAGCACAGGCTGCCACGCAGCTGCCACGCTAGAGGTGAGGTGGCTGATGACCTCCGAGGGAACAGGAGCAGATTCCCCTCACAGAGCTCTGGCAGTCACCACAGCCACTCTGGGGTACAGCTGCATATATTGGAACCAGTATAACCAGTGTAACACTACAGCAGTATAACCATACTGCTGATAACCAGTTTAACCATACTAGTTTAACTAGTATAACCATACTGCTGTAGTGGGAGTCCAGCGTACCTGCCCTGTTTCTCTCACTTGTTCATGAAAAACACATCTTTGAGCAGAGGAAGGAGCAAGGGCAGTGGAGCTGGGTTAGGAAAGGGACAGGACAGAGCAGAATTCCACTCCAAGCAATCCCCCATTTATGTGAGGCTTTGGGTGAGCCTTGCTTTAACAGTGTCAGAAGTGTCCCTCCACATTTTTTTTGGACAGGCCCAAGGTGTGTGTGACTCAGAAATGTGAATGGTTTCTTGATCCTCTCCTCTCCTTCACCTCTTCCCCAGTGTTTTGGGTCTTTGTAGGCCCATCTATTCAAAATACACATTCCATTTCTTTCAAGTCAGGAAGGTTTTTCTTTTCCCTCTTTGTGTCTTCTACTTACAGCTTGCACAGCTATTGTATTGATTTTCATGTTCCTTTATTTCTACATACTATTACTTCTTTACCTTACCCCACACTGATGTGCCTTTTGTGTGGCATCCCTTTCTGAGGAAGTAAATATTCAGGAATCACAAAAAACAAAACTTCAGGTATAGGGAATGTAGGAGACTTTACCTTGGCAGAGGAGTTAGAGCCAGAAAACAGAGGCAGCATCAGCAGGAACGAAGGATTTCTCTCCAATTATAAAAGTAAATGGTTAGGAAAGTGATCCACGAGACCTCAAATAACAAAGAAAGCGAGGCAAGCACTCCTGGGGCCTGTGTGGTTTATTCCCCTTTCTATTTATTTACTTGCATCTTGCTCAACATTCAGTGCCTCCAAGCATGCCCAGCCCTCTTTTCCAGTGCAGCATCTCCTTTGATAATGCACTCTGTGCAAATTGCATCCTGACAATCATCAGACTCATCGGGATGGCGGAGGCACAACACGAGTCGGTGCTACCCCCTTGTAATCCTTTACCGTCAAAGAAGCCAATAAATACAAAATCTTCATTTGCTCTGAGACACCCTATGGCAAAGCAGATCAAGCTGCTCTTTTCCTTTGTTACAACTGTGTTTCCTCTCTGCAAGATTAACAAGCATTACTGTGGATTTGGGATATCTGCACTGTCAGGGATTGCTTGCAGCCATCGCCAGCTGAAGTGCAGCAGCACGGCAGTAGCTGGGACACTGCTCGTCAAACCCAGCAATCTGTGCTTCTTCTTCCTCATTAAAATGACCAGGGCTGTGTCTGTGCCTGTTTCCTGATTCACACATGATGTGGAAGAATGCACTTCTAGAAAACCAGTCCCTTTCTTCAGGGCAGATAAGGTGGCGTTGTGAGATAAAAGGGAAGTTTACTAGACAGCACTGATTTAATGATGTTAATAAACCACAGCTATTAGTCCAGTTACATAAGAGCAGGTTACCCTACCAGCCCTAATACCAGAGGATGATAAATGCAGATTAATTTCAGCTTCTTTACCGTATTCAGTTATCCAGATACGGAATTAAATGCCTGAGTTTATCTTTTTGTAAAATGCTCTGATATAGTTTAATCCTAACTTACAAAGAGATTTCTGGCCAGCAAAGGAAATCCTTAGCTCTCCCCTTAAGTAGGGCTGAAATTGTTCTCAGCTTGCACTTACTTGCAGGCTGAAAAACAAGAACTTAGGGTGGTTTTCCCTGTTTTTTTGTACTTAAAAATGCAGAAGGGAAACTGTTTAACCCGTCTCAGAAATGTTACATTTTGGGTTGGTCTGTTTTCGAGCAGTTGTTTGGAGAGATACCCAGCTCACTGGGTACCACTGCAGTGGTGCAGGGCAGAGTGAGGTTTTGTGCCATCACATCACGACAAGGCCCCAAAAACCAGGACAGTGTCACCATAACATTCGCTACATTGTTAGTCATAGAGGCACCCAACAGGATCTGAGCTGCTGAGCCATCCACTTCACAGGCACGATCAGACTTATATAATGGCGTGTTCCCCGTGGTGTCAGCCCTTGGCTGACCCCACAGCCCTGCTCCCAGAATGACATTTCGGTGCTCCCAGAGCACTCTGCTGACACGGCCCTTGCTGGGACAGTGGCGCAGGAGGGTTGTCATGCTGTCTCATGGCTTTGAAGATATGCCCTTAATTAACTGCTTACAGCTGATTGAGTTGAGGGCAAGTGAAGAGAAGGGATCCTATTTCCTGTTTGTGTCCTTCCTGTCATTTAGCCTAATTTCCTGCAGTTACACTTTGTCACTTGATCCTGTCCCTTGATCCTCACGTAAGGGACTATAAAACAGTGTCCACCCCAAATTACAGGGCTGGAAGTCAGGGAAACCCATGGTATGAAATGTGTAGTCCTGCTAGAAATCCAGAATTAATTATAAATGTCTTTAAAATATTAGTTCAGAGTTATTATAATTATCCTATTATAAAGCATATTTGCAAAAATAACAGTTTTGGAGATCGGTCTTTCAGGCCAAGTTTCATCTCAAAATGAACTCTCACAGCACTTGATATCACTGTGAGACTGTTAATTATATCTTGGCAGAAATGGAACCCCTATAATTAGGCTGATGTGCTTGACAGATTATTTTCCACAAAAAAGTTGACCACAAATGAACTTCTTGATGGACTTAGCAACCTTCCCATTTGAAAACTCTTATGCAAATGTAAAAGATACAGTCCATCTTGCCTCTCTAGTGTGCTTGATATGATTTGGCAGGACTTACTGAGTAGCTTGAGGCCAATTTATTAGTGGAATGAGCTAAGAGGTGATGAAAGAGCTTTAGGTCTTGAGCTGTGAGAAGGCAGTAGGCCACACAGCTTCTCCTACATATTTTTTTTTTCCAAAAGGAGCTCCAGAGCTTCCAACCCTTCACTTTCCCTATTCTAAACTCTCTACTCGCTCAGAGCAATGCACTCTGGCATTTCAGATCCCATTTTGCCTCTCTAGCCCTGAGACCTTGGCTGTGATATCAAATGTGTAATTCCCGGCATTTCCATCACCTCCAGGGGTGAGTGCTTGGCTGGGGTCAACCACAACCTGGAGACCCTGAGACTGAGCTGTTCCAAAACCTGCCACAGCCTCCTTTCTGCCCTTCCATCATCGGTCCCCAACAGGAAGGGCCCTTCATGACCTGTGGCAGTGGGTATTTGGGAGTGTGGCAGAGAAGGGTGGGAAACGGGCATTGTTTTTCCAAGTTTCATTTGACAAATGGAAAATAAAAGGCGTTATTGGATGAATATTCCCGAAGTATTCGCATACTCTAGAGCGCCTTCACTTCCAGTGTGCAGGGACAGTCAAAGGTCCCTCAGATTCAGCCTTTCATTTCATATCCTTGCAGAAATTACTTAACAGAGAATCACAGAGTTCATAACTTTTTTGAAGTATTTCATAATTTTTTAAAGCTGGTAAACATGGGGTGGTTGACCCAGTTTGCTCTCAGCAACTGCCTGGAACTTGCTCTTCATGAGTCCAAATTAATGCCATGTGCCTTGGACTGAATTCTGCTTAGGGAGGTTTAGGCTAAGGGAAGTTATTTCACAGCAGGGCGAAGATAAGGACATGCACAGGGGTATTTAGAGGGACTGAGCTGAAAGAAGCTGACTCACGGAGCCCAGTCATGTGCCTGCATTTGGTCAAGAATATTCTTCTTGTCTCCCACTCCATGTCCGGCAGAGCCACCTCCAGCACAGAACCCTGGTGTGGAGACAATCTTGCCCCTTCCCCATGTGGGACCCATCTCTCTTCAGAATGAAGGGCTATTTGCTGAATTCCTGGACAGTTTCAGGGATTTGGTTTTCTTTTTGAGAGCTTTAGTTTAGATTATTATATTAAAGTATCATTTGTGAGACAAGATATTTCTATTGTAAAAATACAGCAGTTTGCTGCAGGATTTTGTCCATTCTATCCCTATAGAAAAACATACTTAAAAAAAAAAAACAAACTACCTTGAAATCAGAATTTAAGTTGTTGATGTGCAGGAAATGTGCTAGAATAATGTTCCAAGGACAATAGCTCCTGTTAAGTGCAAAATCTCTAATGCCTTCAAAAGCTGTTACTAACTAGGTCTGCCTTGACAATACCACAGATTGAAATGATCCTTGAGATTCAAAGCCCTTTTTTCTCATTTTGTTTTATTTGTCAGATAAATTTGACAAATAGATACATGGCTTCTGAAAGTGAAACCTCACGCAGGGCAGATTGTGCTTTTTTGGCTGGGAGGAAAAAGAAAGTTGGACTACACATAGATTGGGAGAGAAAGTCTGGGCTATAGTACCCCCAGAGGAGCAGAGGAACAGCTTTTGTGAATGAGCCTAGTGATGTGGGGGTTTTAAGTGTATATTCCCATAAATGCTATCAGTAATAAACATTTATGTTGGTACAATGCCCAGTAATTCCAGCCTGATGAGAATCCCTGTAAGACTCCACTCTGGTAACTTCTCTACAAACTGATGACAGCCTGTGCTTTCCATTATTCTGGAATACTTGATATATTTTTATTACACTGGATACCTTGGCATGAATGGTGTGCTTCTGGATGCATTTACAGCCAAGGCTTCTTGTTTTCCCAGAGTTGAACATTAAGATGTTTGCTAAGAGGAATGAATTTCCTTATACCTCAGTGATGTTCAAAATACACTTTTTAGATAATTCCTGCAGTTTCTCCTCCAATTGAAATATATTCCCTAAACTTTGTGAAATTGTGGACTTATTTAATTCCAACTCAGATCCTCCAGAAACCTCTGTACTTCTTCACAGTATTTTTACCGCAGTATCTACACAAGTGATCTTCAGCTGAGCACTCTGAGAGACTCAAGTGTCATTATATTCAGCTTTCCAAGCAGGCACAGACTAATGCAGGAAAGGAATTCATCTCACTTCACTTCAGCCATGTGAAAGTTAAGGATCTGGTATAAGCTTGTTTTGGATAGGCTCCTTCTGTAGTCACCATAGTAAGAGATCCCTTCAGAAGGTGATTAATCCTGTCTCTCGGGTACTTTTCTTAAAAGTGGGAAAGTTCATCCTCTGGAAGTGCCTTGGCTGTGACAATATTAGAAGGATGTGAAAGAGCAATGAACAGTATCCAGGTTGCCTGATTTCTTCATTCTTCATTCTCTACCTCCCTGTTCAACTGCATATAAGAATGCGAACATAAATTGTTCATTCCAACACTGTATGTTCTGTACAATTAATTTCTTCAGTATTTTATGCAGTTTACCAGATCTTATGCATGCTTATTTATGTATGTGTGCATTTAATTTTATTGTATCCAGTTTTACATAGTGACAACAGCACTCAGCAGACTCCACTGCAATGTTTTCAGGGAGTGACTAAGGCTAGAGCAGGTAGATAAATGTGTTTTTTCGCTAGAACCACTGTTGGGTCAGAGGCTACTGTGAAGCTCACAGATCAATTATTATTTTGTTTTCTGTGTGTGTGTGTGTTATAATTTGTACAGGTATTATGCCTTGCTAAAGGTATGATACAGCTCTTGTCTCGATATGCCAAGACTCTGTGACATTTACCCACAGTAAAGACCTGCAAAACTGTGAGACCTCTTGATTACCAGCAGTGTTTGCATGCCGGGAGCATTTCTCACTCCTTTTATGTTTGCGATTCTGTATCTTCATGTATGGAAGAACTGCATGCCAGCATCTGTATCACTCTCTGTTGAGAGCTAAGAAAACTTGAATCTTAAACAGTTGTGCACCTAAAGGCCTTTCTTTCCTAAAGAAGAAAACTCTGTAAAGAGGAGACATATTTTTCAGTGCATTTCTTCAGTGGACTGAAAGATGTGAAAGACTTCTGAGGCTTGGGAAAGGGGTTACAAACCAGCATGCTTGCACTTCTCTTCCGCTGTCTTGTAGATGTTCAGGCTTCTGAAGCCCCCAGGTACATACATTTTCTCCTTAGGGTAATGAGTTGCAAGTAATGAAAGCAGAATTTGACATAGTTCATAAATAAGGACTTCATTACCGTTCACTGTTAACGTTGGCATTTGAACTTTCCGTCCGTATTTCTGTTTATGTATTTGGGAAGCAGTGATTTGTGGAGTTCAGAAAAGTCAACTTGTAAGCAGGGAGGAAAGAGGATTCTTCATAGTTTCTGACCTGAGCTGGGTGACTTTCCAAAGACGGAACAGCCTGTGAAAACAGTGTCACTGGCCAGTCAGGATCAACAAACTGAGTTCACCCCTCACGGCTTCAGCCTTGTACACCATGGAGTCCATGGTTATGCACCTTCAGATTAGAAGAGAAGCTAAAGGTAAAAAGAACAAGCTCAGCTGTGCACAATAATTAATGGGCAAACTCTTCCTCTTCACTCCCACTGAGTGACATCTTGCTAAACGGAGTGAGGCTATTCAGGAAGAAAGATTAAGTGCTCCAAGTGAGCAACAGCTGTAATTTTCCAGCCCTTTCCACACTGCAAAAATAACTGTGGTTGTACAGTTGTATACGTGGATTGCTGGGGGTAAAGGGAGCAAAGATCTGGTTCTGCAGCAGGAACCTGGAGGACTTTAAGATGTATGTGCACGCACTCAGCACCAGCTACATTTAAGCCAGATGATTCCCGTGAGTAGGGTCTGTACTATAACAAAGGGCCTCACTTCTCTTGCCCATGTCCCACTCTGTGAATAAAGGGAGAGTTACGGTGGATACACCAAGAGCAGCCTAGCAGGGCATGGTTGCTTTCGAAACACTGCTCCCTGTGGATAAGTCAAAAGACTACTTGGCAGCTGCATGAGGAAGTTTACAGTGACTGTGATCTGACTAAACAAAATAATTTGGGGCCTAACATATGCAAGGCAGTAGTTTTTCCCAGTGCTTACTCGAGTTTGAAGGAGAACTGGGCCAGCTCCAGGTAGGGTGTGACCGTGGCCAGTCATAAGTGATTAGTGTAATTTTAAGCAGGCTGGGTGCTGGCTAGTGAGAGTGCAGCTTGCAGGGCTGGAAGGGAAACAGGTTTTCCCTCTGTTCTTTACAGATCATTAAATGTTTCTAGAGTTCAGTGGGGGAAGGCTGGCGCAGCACCTCTAACTGTCTTGTCCAGGAGAGAAGAGAGCCATGGCTGTGAATGTTAAATACAGATCCATACGGTCACGAGGTGGAAAGCAAAGGGCATTCTGTGGACAGCCGATGTAACTCTACTCCTGAGCAAGTGAAAAGCAAGAAAGGGAACTCTTTATCTTCCTTTGCAGCTTGAAGAGAAGCTCTGCTATAGGGAAGGCTCCTTAGCATGAACTGAATTTGGTGACCAATTCTAGCACAAAATGATTATTTGCAGATAATCACCAAGATGCTTAAAACACTGGAATGTTTGGCTTAAAAATAATGGAATCGTGGGATATATGTCTGCTTGTGTCTATATGGTGATAATATGGGCTGCCTCCAATTTGTACAGCGAGATTTTTCTGCTGCTCAGCGTAACTCCATTTAAAACTCTCAGATCTGAAGACAGCCAAAGAAGGTCTCTCTGAGAGCTTTCCCATAAACATTTGTCTGCAGAAGTATGTTATTTTTTAATAAGCAGCATCTAAATGGATCAACATTCCTGTCAAAACAGGGACTACATGTGTGTGGGTGTCCCATATAAGCAGAGGGATAAACCATCCTGTAAGTTAAATTCCACAAAAAAAAAGTGTCAGCTGATGTGTAGGTCGCAGCTTAAGATAAGGAAGGTATAGGTTCAGTCCAAGCTCTGGCAAATTTAAGGGAGAGCTTTTTATTGCTGAGTGATCCCAGGCACACAAACTAAAACTTAAGCACTCAAACAAGACCAAGTATGAACCCACTGCGGGGAACAGACTTGTGCTATCTGGCAGACATTACAGAAATGCAGTTTTGAAAAGTTTTCTATTGCTCCCAGTCAGACAGGGAAAGTCAAGTTTTACTAGCACAGGCTCAAAATGGCTGCATGAGCTGGAAAAATATGTGGATCCACCTGCATCTGAGTGGGCCATGTGGGTTGTCCTGTGGGAGCACTAGAAGTCTTCTATCACATTGAATTTTAAAAGTAATGGTAAAAAAGCAATTAAATTACATATACTGCCTTTCTATTTCATCACCTCTACATCTCACCTTTCTTTGGAGTATGACCTCAGACAGAAAGAAAAATAGTTATTTCATTTTAAAGCCCCCTGTAATTGACATAAATGGTTTTGGTTTGTTTAAGGTTTCTTTCTTTCACACAGATGCTTTAGGTTTTTAATGGTAGGAGACTCTGGATGACTGGGGAGCTATTGGACCGTAAACTGAACTTTTGAAGAGTTGCTGGTATTATCAGGCCCAATGGCTGTGTAATTTTAGCAAAATGGATGGGAAATGAAGATAGGAAATTTTTTTTATCAAGGAGCACAAGGTATAATCCTACAACAGAAAAAAATTGGAGGTATATCAAAGTTATTTTGAATCGTCAAATGTGTCTGTAGTTTATCACACAGATGCTACCATCGTGAACACAACTTGTATCAGTCTCATTTCACTGAGAAAATTTTGAGACATTTTAAGATTTACATAAATAGTTTTGCCTTCTGTTAAATCCTGCTTTGCAGAAGTCTAGCCAGATCTGAACTAGTTCCACTGACTTTTCTTAGGGGACAGAGATCTCCACATCAATGTGAGGGAGAATAATTGACAGTTCACACCAACCACACGTTAATGATGGCAGCAGAGCTACTGTTTCATAAGAAATATCACCAAAATGACATAGACTCACAAGGACAAAAAAGCAGAGTGAAGACTTATGCCAAAAGGTTTTGGATGGAGTATTCACATTCTGAGCACTTTCACTGTATAATGGCTTTCTTTCACAACCAGCTTTCACATTTTGATGAAATAACACTTCATCCTTATTATCTGTGAGATGAGTTTGGTGAGATGTTCACAGGCTGAAGTCTGCAGACCAAATCATTCAAGATTTTCTGTGGGCCTGATTCTGTACCAGGAAAGTTGATGTGAATTTTATTGCTGATTTGTCAGGGCACCTGATTCTTTTATCTTAGAAAGTGTTCATATGAAACAAAGTCTGAAGTACTTTTGATATTACACTTTATTCCTTTAATATGCTAACAGAAATTCAATGAGCCAGTGCTGATATGGATTTAGATGAGATGGACTGTATAAAATTGCAGGCTCTGAAGAGCAACCTGCAAGTAGCAGGCAACCGTTGTAGCAAGTAGCAAGCAAAACTAATCTTTCAAATTACATTGTTTCTTATTAAAGAAGATTGTGCTAGTAACACACTAAACACTTCTAGAGTAGGGGAGGTGAGGCAAAGTGGTGAAGGGGTCCTTGAAAACTGTGGAAATGAAAAAGGTCTGACCAGCCCCATCCCTCCCTCCTTCTCTGTGCAGAAAAAAGCAAGAAGTAGCACAGGGACTTTCTATGCTTTCCTGGTCACAGTATAGTTTTCAGAAGACACTTTGATGTGATATACAAATTTAAAAGAGAAAATATTTGTCTTTTGATGTAGTGTGGATAGTAACTGTAAAATAGGATGTTTACTGTAATTTCAGATGTGCTGTTACCTTTAGTCATCTGTTCTGCCAGTTTCTGGGTAGATGGGCTGAGAAACCATTCACTGTACTGTGCAAAATGAGCCAGGATATTGCTTTGTCTTCAGAGATCATTCTTTTATTCCTTTCTACCACTAAGGTTCGTATAATATTATTACATTATATTACATTATATTATACTCTACTAATTTCTAGTTTCTGGTGCTGTATCTATTAGAGTGTTATGGGAGAGTTGAACAGGCACCTGTTTATGCTGCCACAAATTTCTGCTTTGCACTAAATTGCATTTCAAGGATTTCTGCTGCACAAAAAAAGGGGAGATTTGTCACAGTAAGACAGTGCCAGAGACCAGATCTTGCAACAGGTCCCTGCTACAGCATGGGAAGGGCTGGAGGAACGAGCCCATCATCCCTGGGTTCCTCCAGGCACTGTCTGCCTGACAGTGCTCCAGCAATATCCCTGGGCTCTGCACAGCTCCAGCAGCCCCAGTGTTCAGACACCATGGGAGAAAAGCCAAGTGTCAGGAGTTGGCTGGCTCTGGTCACTATTGAAAAGTCCCTCTGTAGGTCATGGAGATGGGTTTTATTGGCTGTGAGTGTCCATTGGTTGCACACCAGGAGCCCTCTTGCAAGCCTTAATAAATAAATGCTAGGAGCTTGTATTGAGGCTGACCGTGGTTCAATGTGGAAAAACGAATGTTCAGAGCTCTTTATTCATTACATGGAGGGCTTCAGTTTGAACCAGGTGCCCATAAAACAACCATTTCAGATCCCAAGGTTTCCCTAAGCTAATGTTCAGTCTCCTAGTGAAGGCAGTACATGATTAAGGGTCTCTCAAAAAAGAAATGGAACTAAACCCAGATGAAAATGATCTGAAGAGGAGGCAGGTCCTTACACAGCTAAAACCTTTAAGCATGAAAAATTGAACCTGACTGTTTTGACGGGGTCCACAGATACCTACAAATTGCCAGAAAGTGAAGTCCCAGATACAGCTGTAATGGCTTCCAAAACAGACACCATCAGCAATCCCTGACAGGTTTCCAGTGCTGAATATGTCTAGTTTTACTCTCACAACAGTATACCACTGAAGGAGCTCGTGCCATTGGGCATCCATGTAGGACGAAAACAGCATGTTTCATCTGAGCTCTGCTGTGGTGTTGAATGAATAGGGTGCCAGCACACCAACCACTAGCATTTCAGATTTTAAAAAAACACAAACATACTTCAGTTAAAAAGAATTGGACTGAGCAGTGAAATCCTTGTAAAGCTCACATTGTCCATTTGAGGAACTACACTGCTAATGGCAGGGTATTGCAGTCTCAGAAGGCAGTTTAGGCAGTGTCAATAATGCTCCCTATTAGTGTAAGTAAAGCCCAACTAGCAAAAAAGGACTGAATTTGCCCACATCAGAAGCAGGTGCCACTCCATCAGTAGACCAGCCTACATTTATCTCATCTCATGTCACCTCTCATAAAAAGACTGGGTGTTGCTGACAGACCCTTTTATGACCATCCCTTTCTACATGCAGAAGATCCCTCTTCCCCTATGCAGGAACATCGTTGTCAAAGTCAACAGAGGCTGGCCAAGATCTCTGGTTAGTTTGACTTCATTTCTCCAAATCTCAGTATAGCACCATAATCAACCCTTTGCTCTGCTGAAACCCAGAGCCACACCCCAAACTCGGTATCAGCCTGAGCCCCCTCAGCAGGCACCAGTCAGAGCATCGTTTCTTCTTGCCCTCTAAGGCAGGTGTTTCAAGCTTAGTGTTTTTGATCTGTGGAGAGGTTAAAGCAAGCTAATGCAATCTGGTTCCAGTTCAGCAGAGCTTGTAAGTGCATGGCTTAATTTGATTGGAGTCCCTGGGACTGTTAAGTTGTGCGTTATTAACTGCACGCTTATGCGCTTCTCTAGCATGGGAAAGGACTTCCCAATTTTGTAGACTAACAGTAGGACTATCTAGACAACACTTAGAACAGCCATTGTTTTTCAGTAGTTGTTTGGCAGAAGCCATTTTTCCTCCATGCATTTGGCAATGAGGCTTTGCCTGAATGCCCTGCCGTGAGCCCAAGAGCCCAAGAGCCCAAGACTGACACAGGATCACCGGATCCCGAAGTCCCAAGTTCTGTTGTTTGCCATGTCCATTAAGAGAAGTTTCAGAGGAGGCTGAATACGTATATCTATCTCAACCAGCCAGCTGTGTTGTGTTCCCTATTCCCTGCTCCATATTACATGGAGCAACAGAAATGAGCTACTCGAAGTCCATGAGAAAAATTGCATTGACCACGTGTTTTTATCAGCTGGGTCAGTCACCTGCTTTTCTCAGTCCCACAAGGTCAAGACTGAGGATGTCTGGTCTTCTACACCACGGATCTGATCTGCCCGACAACTGTTAAAGCTTTTTACCTTCTTTTCATTTTTCAACTGTCTATCCTACGCATAAAAAAAAATGACTGGGGGTTGGGAGATTGTAATAATGGCAGGTTTTCCACCCTTACAGAAAATTCCTTCATTCTGAGCCCTGTTAGCCCTTGCTATGCACTGTTTGGATGCTTTTCATTAGGGATACTTCAACAGTACCTTGAATGTCTGTGATAAGGCAGGCAGGTGCTGCTACCATGTATGTATCTCCAATGAACATCTAAATTAATGAGGCATAAAAATAGCTGCAGTTCCTTGAAATCCATCACAGACATTAATGGCAAGAAACCCTAATGTCAGAGCCTTTCCACGGAAAAATGAAGTTTCTTCCGAGAGAACAGATATTAACTCCATAAATTAAAAATTACAAAAGCCATAAATTTCTACCAAAAAAATGATTGACCTTAGATCACAGAGCTGCTGTGTTAGAACACTCTGCTGTAAACTGGACAAGAAAGGGATACATCATTAAGTAATATCAGTTACAACATTTGGGAAAAGCAGTGCATTTTTTGCTTCTATGCAACAGAAATCGAACATTTCTGTCTTCATTCTCTAGTTGTTTGTGCCATTTCAGAAGAGCAATTTCAATTAAAGGAACATAGGACCTTCTTTTGTCCTCAAAGGAGACTCATCTAGTCCTCTGGTGTAAGGCAGCTGGGTGCAGCAAACCAAGTCTTGTGAGCCATTTATCTAAGTGTAATGTTGTTGTACTAAACCAAAGAAAACTCTGTCTGTGTGTGCCAGTGTTGGACATGGGGATCTTATGAGACTATCAGGTGACCCATCAAAAAACTTCCATGGTTCTCAACAAAAATGGAAAGTGGTGTAAAAACCTGTGGACGTTTTTCTACTCTTTGGACACGGTTTCCAGTTCAGGATTTTCCCTGGCATTGACCTCTCTATATTTTTGATTTACGTATCACTGTTTTCCCACAGATACAGAAGACTATAAAACCTGGTTCTTTGGCCAGTGCACCATTGGCGTCCCAAAACATGCAAAGTAGAGCGTATAAAAGTGACCTGAAGTGTGTGGATGGAAGCGTGTGTGCACACAGAGGTGCACTACAGATTGCCAAGGGATTCTTTGCAGTAGAATGACACAGTTCACCAGTCAAACTAGGAGGTCAGGCTTTTTTTTATGACTAATTTGGTCAGGGATGAGACCAGAAGACAAAGGAAGGCAGCAATGTAAAAATTTTAGAATATATGTATTATAGGAATATAGAAAGTCAGGAAACTAAAATAAAACTACATGCCGCTGAATTGATACGGAAGGGCTGCACTTCCAAGGGATGCACTGGAAATGCTATAAGCTTATGGAAATGGGAGAACTGGACAGCCACAGCAAGAAAAGAAAAAGAAATGGGTCCCTGTGTCGGGACCACAGCTCGTAGATTCAGGCAACTACTTTACAAAAGAGAGGGAGGCATTCTACTGCCATTTAAAAAAAACAAACCTCTAAGCACTGGGGCCCCAGTCTTGAGTCAGGCAGACCAAGCTATTGTTCTTGTACACAGAACAATCAGAAGTGATGAAAGATGTGTGGCATTTTGTCTTTACTTTGCCCTTCTAAACGAGAAAAAGGAAAAAAATAAAAGAAAAAAAAAAAGGAAGAAAAAAAGTGAATTGCCTTTCACTTAGTGGGTTTTTAGAAGGAATTAGATGAAACTGGAGCTCTTTCCTTGTAAAGACAGAACCATCAAGGGGCAGATGTTTGTGGAAAAGCAAATGGTTCCCATTGTCTTCCCTGAAGGAATAACAAAATGGGGATAATTGCGTTTCTATTTCCTTGCCACAGGAGAGGGGTAAAAAAAAAAAAAAA